>JAODKE010000041.1:6025356-6037316 GCA_026779605.1 Mormyrus hasselquistii
AGAGAGATGCTCTTAATCTCACCGCACATGTATATAATGTAAATTGTATATGTGTACAGTGACAATAAAAAGCATTCCATTCTATTCTATTCTATATTAATTAATCTATTAAATAAATATGAATACATATTAATGTGAATATTATTATATTAATAAATATTAATTAAGTATTTATAAATGATTAGGAGGGCCGGGAAGACCAGCAAATAATCCCAGTTCAACACAATTCAACGGTGTACAATTTCAGAGGTACATTAGAAACATCAAGGCAAATCAGAAGAGTATGTACTAAACTGCATATCTTACTTCAAAATATGAACACATGTTAGATACAAAGATACAAAGAATTTAAAATTAGATCACAAAGAAGAGTAAGTGAGGAAAACAGATGGGTAAAGTTTGATTTTACTAATGTAATATAATTACCTTGTTTACCTAATGATTTTCAGCTCATAATTTATTATAATCATTTATCTTCATTTTGCATGTATTTTGCATGAGTTTAGCCAACATTGTAGTAATGCACAGCAGCATCCAAGGATAAAACATGTGGTTATTTTGGAACCGTTTTGAGAAATCAAATTATGCCAAGAAAATATACTCAAGGAAAAAAGACAATGCAGAAAAAATACTGTTTTATGAACTGTATCCTTTTTGAGGCTGTGATGGGAGAGTTTTGTATTTTCACCCGTGGCCAAACATGAGAAACATAATTTGTTGACATACTAGGATCTGAACGTGTCCACTATTTCTGTGGGAGGGTATTAGCACTGGGGCTCTGGCAAGCATTTCTCAGCGGCGCTTTGCACGACCGTTTTGCTCATTAGCTTCTCAACATTACTCTGTGGTTTTTCAAGTACAACCAAGTTAATTAACTAAACCCGATGAGCCTAAGGAGATCTTGCTGGATCATCTGTGATACTGCTAGAGAGCCATAGATTTAATTAGAAAATTCACACTGTGTGGCTCATCTAGGCAATAAAAGACTGATGAATAGTTAGCAGAAGTTAGAGAATCAATTTGTTGTGACAGAAAACTCGTGAGATATCATGGTGCTGAGCAAGCAGGTGGTTTTTTTAGGGACCGTGACAAACAGAAGCAGAATCGAGATGCTGAGACGTGGTTGGGGTCGAAGAGCAGAAGGTCATGTAAATCAGGGAAGTCAGTCCTACACGGGAGACTATGGACGGGAGTGGAGAGAACATAGAGATCAGAAAGGAAACAGGAGCGGACAGGAACATAGCAGGCTGGTTGGGTCAGGGCTACCTGAGAGATTAGCATGAACCACTCAGTATTTCGCCACATGGAAGTTCAATACCTCGAACCGAATGTGAGACGCCCAGGCTTTTAAAGGGGATAACAGCAGGTGTGGTTAATTGAGCTGACATTCTCATGAATGGGGCATGACAGACCCTGGAGGCTGAGGAAGGCTATGGGGTTGGCTCCAGGACTGGGGAGTAGATTTGTCTGGGTGGTCATGGAGGCAGGTAGAGACCAGGTCTGGGTGAAGGACATCCGTTGCCAGCACCCAGGCCTGTTTCTCAGGGTCATAACCTTCCCAATCCACTAGATGTGCTGGCTTCCCCCGCTGATGCCTGGAATTAAGGAGAGCACGGATGACATAGGCCTCATCCGGTGCAAGGGTGCAGGTGGACTATCTGAGGAACACAGGGCATGTGCCACCCCGTACTGGAGCGACTTCAGCAGAGATATGTGAAACAATGGCAAAAGATGCAGGGAGCTATGGCAGAAGGTTACGGGCCCCACCTGGTGGACTACACAGAATGGGCCAATGTACCTGGGTGCTAATTTGCAACCTGGGAGGTGGATTGATCGAAGTCGATAGCCAAACTCACTGACCGGGTCGAAGAATGGGCTCCAGGCAGCAATGATGGTTAGCCTGGTGTTTCTGCTTCCCAGGACTATTCATTCAAGAGCTGGTGAGTCCAGAACTGGGCTAAGAATCCCAGGTTAACAAGGGCGGTTGATATCCTAAAACACAGTGGAAAGGGGACAGGTTACTGTCAGGCTGAGGATGTGAGTACCACACACACTCTACTAATGGTAGATAGCGAGCCCAGTGAGAGGGAAGGTCTACATACAGCAGCTGGAGGGTCTTCATCACTTCTTAGTTGGTCCTCTTCATCATGCCGTTGGTCGGCAGATGGTAGCTGGAGGACAAATTGAATGAAATGTTCAAACGCAGCAGAAGACCTGCTGCAAACTGTGACCCTCTCAGGCACAACGTCTTCTGGAACTTCATAGAATCAAAAAACCCAGGTCAGGAGGATCTTGGAAAGTTTCAACACATCTTCGATACATCTTCGAAAATCGGTCGACTACAGTAAATATCACAGTCTTTCCCTGGGTTGAAAGCAGTTCGGTGATGAAGTCTAGACCTAAATGGAACTAAGAACTTTGAGGTATAGGAAGAGGCTGCAGGAAACCAGCAGGTCTTCAGATGTCTGCCTTGTGTTGAGCACAGACTGGCCAATAGATGAACTCCACCCCCTCCTTCCTCCAGCCAGGCCACCAGTACCGTGGGGCTAGAAGACGCATGGTGCTGGAGACCCTGGGTGTCCCGAGCTGAGGTAGGAGCATACCCATTGTATGGTAGCCAACTGAAGGGCAGAGGCAACACAGACCTTTCCACAAAGTTCTCTGCTGCTCTGGAGTTGAGCAAGGCTCTTCCCACCAGTTGTCCCTGGGCCAAGGACAAGGAAACAATAACAGACATCTGTTTAGGTGAGTTGGCAACTGTGCTGAGCACTCCTACTTGGGTTGAGTGTGTGGACTCTGGACTGGGATGAACATGGCAGGTACAAAGGTTGTGACCTGTTTCCCAGCAAGATTGCTGCTGGAGGTAGTAGTGGTGCTTTGATGGAGATAGCGGGGCTGGATGCAGCTGCATGGGTTCAGGGAGAGCAGGTAAGTTCTCAGCAAGATCGAGGTCATCGGAATCGTGTGGAATTTGAGGGCAAAGTCGGTAGTGGTTTAGTTCTCCTGTTGGAGGTTGAGTAGACGATCTCGTAGACTTCGTCCTATGGAGGAGATGATTGAATATGGCAAAGTGGTCAGCTAGTCGACCTGGCTAAGGGCATCTTGCAGCTGATCTTGGAAGTTCACCAGCTCCATCTTGTTCTTGGCAAGGTATTCTATCATGACAGGAAACGTGGGAGACATCAAGGTGCTGAGCAAGCAGGTGGTTTTTTTAGAACCCGGGCAAATAGAAGCAGAATCGCGATGCTGAGACGTGGTCAGGGTCACAGAGCAGAAGGTCAGGTAAGCTGGGGAAGTCGGTCCTACACTGGAGACGATGGATGGGGGTGGAGTGGAAACGGGGATCCAGGGGAAATAGAAGCGGACCGGAACATGGCAGGCAGGTCGGGTCAGGGCTATACGGAAGACAAGCAACAAACTGCTCAGTATGTTGCCACACAGAAGAACAATACCTGGCACTGAATGTGAGGTGGCCTAGGCATTTAAAGGGGCCAGTGCCAGCAGTGCCAGGTGTATTAATTCACCGAGCAAGCTGGCATTCTCATGAGGGGGGTGTGGCGCCATTTTAATGATGAAACTAATGGCTTTATTATTTTTACAGATTTGTGATAACTGATTGCAAAACAACTAAACAGATGAGAATGTCTTTCTCTGACAAGCTTTTTTCATTATTATAATATTTTTTTTCCAAGTAAAAAGGAGACAGAAAAAGAGGAACATTCCCTAAACTTCATCCAAGCACATACTCGAGGATGCTGGGCACTCGATAGAGTTTTAACAGTTGGAGAGATACAAGGTTTAATTCCATGCAGGAAGATGTACATAAACATGGTAGCATGCTGAGATCAGGCCCAAAGCATATATGCACTTGTCAGAAGTGGGTTAAAGGCCCCCTTTGATTCCAGGTCCTGAAATGTGCACAGACTTATCAGAGATTAAAGTCAAAGTACAGGGAAAGTTACATTAAAAATATATTGTCATTGTTAATTTATGTCAAAAGAAAATTCTGTTCTTGGGATGTCAATGGATGTGTCTTTGTCATAGATTTGTAAAAATGTAATATACTATAATGTAATATAATATAATATAATTACTGGTATGTATTTATGATGGATTTATGTAATAAAAAGTACTTTTTTTTAGCCATTTTGAAATAGCTCTTTTGAGTATGCAGGTATGACCTTAAAATAATTTGGCTTGCAACTTCCTGTCTGCCATGTTTCCATGGTAACTGCTCTCCAGAGCAGAAGACAGATGATGTACAACATAGTCTATAGAACACTAGTCTGAGCACTGGGGGCTTTTAGAGCTGTCAGGGCAGACCACATACTTCCTAGATTTTAGAAACCTAGTTTTATGTTCCTTTAGCACATTCTTAAACCAGAGTTGCTGTCCATAAAAAAGCACTTTAACTTCTGTGCATGAAATCTTCTGCCTTTCCTTTTATGGTTAACTGAAGAAATTTGCTGGGATGCTGTATAGGTGTATTATCTACAATTAAGTTGGCTGGTCTTAAATATTAATTAGTTTATGTAACATTACAATTAAAGTATTATAATTGTTACATTGTTAACAAATTGTAATACGATACACTGATGTAACTCACCTAAATTTATTTATTTATTTATATGTGAAATCAGAGATAATAAATTACCCGATCCCATAAAATAAAGGGGCTTTATAAACAACTAAAAATTTATTAAATTAAATTGCCCTGACATTTACAGTATACCTTAATACATCATTGAGAATGATGCAACCATCTATTACATACCTCAGAAACTAAACTGAATGACTGAATGAACAAAGAAAAAAATCTATGATTGTATTTTAGGTAGTATTGTAGGATGCCAGTGGACCTAATTTTGCTTTTTAGGGTCTATACACAGCTGGGTTGTAGGCATAGATAACAGATGCAAAAAATGAAATTTTACACATTATAATATACATTTATTTTCTTAGTATCTTTGGAATTATCACTACATTTTATTTGCCATGAATTGTCATGTAAAAAGATAAGAGATGACAATGAGAATCCATTTTGCATTATAATGACTCTATCAATATCTTACTGGCCTAGAATAACGTGAAAGTAAACAGGGGAAATCGAACTGAATGAAGATCACTGTACACATAATACTTCTATTTTTATCATTCATGGTATTGAATTGTATTGGACGACATTAGAACACATATGCTTTGGCCGCTAATGGAAAGAAATGCCTTCTGCATGCTCTGCTAATACTTTTATCTCACTTTGCATTTTAATTCAAAATACCATTTGTGCCATCAAAACATCCATTTACTGTGTTTTTCTTTGAAACCGTACCAGTGATGCCTGCATGCTACTAAATAATACCAGCATGGACTTTATTATAAACATTTCTGGACAATATTGCCTAAAAAGTAGTGATTTATAATGATTGAGCTAAATATTTCATTTTGCAGCGTTTTTCAATCGGTCCTCAGATAATCATCCTGAGACAAATGGGCTCCATATTTAATCAAAAGGCAACATCAAATTAGCTATAATTAACATGTTATTTGAAAAATAAGTGTCAACCTCCAGGAATTTAAAATGCCAGTAGGGTCACGCAGCTGACTCTAATTGAATATGCGTGGGTAAGTGTGTTTGAGGTCCATTGTTAGTTATCTTTATTCTCAGCTTCTCAGGGTTAGTGGTGAATTAAACATTACCTTAGGACCCTATTCCCCAAAGGTTTTGGATACAAAGTTTCCCTCATAATGTGCTTGTATTCTACGTTTTAACCTAAAGAGAAAAACATATATATATATATGTGTGTGTGTGTGTGTGTGTGTGTATGCTGTATGTGTAATATATATATATATATATATACATGTGTGTGTGTGTGTGTGTGTATGAGGCAAATTTTTATTTAATTCTTCAATTGAATAAGGAATTGAACATAATCAGTACTTGAATTTCACATGATGCAAAGCACAGGCAATGTAACAGAAGGCATACGTTAATAGAGATATACTGTAATCATAATTCATTTATGAACATTTGCTCCATTTGATTTCTAGTGATTTTTTAATCATGAATCGTTACGTCGTTGAAAGCTGAGAAAGGAACAGACGGGTTTGCTGGAATATTTCCTTTATATATACACTGCATAATGTCAGGATACTAAGAGACTGAGAAAAGACACGTTTCCACACAGTTTGAGCTGTTATAGGTTCTCTGACTTTTTTATTGCATAAGGAAAGGATTGTAAAAACAGGATGACAGCAAGTAACAACAAGACCCATTATTCTCCCCAGTACTTGTTAGTTCAGCTGTCAGTGTCTTGCCAGTATGAATTCACTTTCTTGACCTGATGGAGTCAGGTTCAGATTAAAACCAATGATAGTAACAGTAATTAACTCCAGAGAAAGATTCCTTGCCCTCTTAAGTCTTAAGAATCAGTAAAATAATAAAAATCTGTTCTTTTTTTTTAAGGCACTCATGCATGCTTTAACAATCATCTATTATTTTCTGACACAAATGCTACGGTGTAGTTTTGCTATGGTGGTTCTGTACGCGCAGCCTGATGCCATACAGTAGCGTTAATATATATCCTGCCCTGTAGGAGGCATTCTTTAGCTGAAGGAGGCTATCAAGCAGTATATCTAGCTGCTATCTGACATCTGTGTTCCGTGTCGTGAGTAAAATGCTAAGGCTAAAGAAACCGATCGCTAAGCTACTGATGAATGAATTAACCTACCGGGCAAATTCTGCTCGGTAAATCAATTCTAATATGGAAGGAAACAAACGATTAAGGAAACGACTCTAACTGGCTGTGTTCAGCCATCACTTTGAAGGCAAGGAATTAGTATGTGTGCCTTTTTCGGAACGTTTCATTAGTCCGTTAAGATAAGATTGGGAGCTGCCCTCACTAAAAGGTAAAATATATGTACATGTGTAAAATTATATGTACATTTTCTATGTTGTTTAGTAGCCCCTGGGTGACAGGGAGGGCTGAGCTAATTCCCAAGACAAGCAGGACATCTTAGGTGGGATGCCACACCACGAACCCTAACCCAGTATCATACGTTATGGAGATACAGTCCGGCTATACAAACACGATGGTCACCCAAAGTCCAGAAAGCATGCTCTCAGAGAAGTAAGGCAACACTCCTACCTACTGAGTCACTAAAACGAATTTTGTAAAGAACAAGCCATAGGACGTAATCTAATAAATGGACCTCTAAGGATGGGCAGAGTGAGGTTGGTGGGGGGTCCCAGGAATGGCAAAGAATTTCGGGACATATTTTGGTTGGTCTGGGTTTGGGGGCCGTTAAGTAATGCTTTCAGGGGGCCCAGAGTCACTCCTGCTGTCCTGCCTGTCTGCACCTTTAATTAAAATGACAATTATTGTATACTTTAGTCTTGTAAGCAAAACTCTACCAGCAGTTTTTCAGAATTCTGTGAAATCACCAAAAACATACCGCTGAAAAAGGTCCATGAAAAACACCAAATTTTACATTTAGCTAATTTGTGTATTTGCAGCATATTATTTCACGACATCGAAACGTTGGCATGAACGCTGCATCAGAATCTCCGGCAGCCGGGACAGACCATGAAAACTGACCTCCTCACTCAGCCCCGGAGTCTTTATGAACAGGCAGCTAGGAAGCGCTTAAGCGGTGGCCGGGCGACACTCGGGGACGACATTCAGTTGGCGGCGGGTCTTTTCACGGTGACATTCCTCCAAATGGTGTAACAGGGGCTGAAGGCCCGACACCCTGCTAATGACTCCCCTTCCGTCGGCATGACCCAAGCCACCGTACGTCAATAGGAGCGAAGCTCCGCTGTGCCATTCTGTGATTCCCCTTGGGGAGATGGTGGTGGGAGGGGGGGGGGGGTCACTATTTCAGTCTACTGCCCTGCGAGAAGCACCTGTCTTCTAAGACAATAATTACCCAGAGCCAGTGCTCACAGCGAATCAGGTAATATTTACTTAACATTAGCTGTCTGTCACAGAAAGTTCCCCTTGTAATAACATGCATTTTCATTTGTTCATTTAGAGGATTTGTTTGTTTTGACAGAAACTCATGCAGATTAATATTTTTCACCAGGAATTCAGTACGTCCGTCAATTTCCTGCACCCGCTCACCCTGTGCAGGGGCACCGCAGGTCCAGAGCTTATCCGAGAAGCTGAGGATGCAAGGAGGAAAGATCCCATGACAGGATACCAACCTGCCACTGGGCACCACACTATTTATGCGCACATACTGGAAATTCCAGAATCTCCAGTTCACCTTAGCATGCTTCTGGACTGTGGGGGGAAACCGCAGAACCCAGAGGAAACGAGGAGAACATGCAACCGCCATGCACATGGAGCTGCGACGGAGACTAAAACACCCATTATGGAGATGCATGGCAACATTGCCAACCACATCAGCACCGTGCCGCTCAAGTTCTGTTTGTCTTAGTGAGTAATAGATGGAAAGTTGCCCACCTGTAGTTATCGCTGACATTATCGAATTCATAAAAGGAGCTTCGTCCTGTTTTTTTTAAAAACAATATATCATATATAAAAAAAAAAATGTCGTCAAGCTTATTATAAAACCCATATATCTAACATTTCTTCCACACTACCTACACCGTGGAACCATCTTGCCGTATTTGTTTCCACTCTCATTTAGGAACTTGCAGATAATGTGTATAATCAGCAAGTCGATTTCAATCCCGCAGGAGGAAAGAATTAACTTATTTTCTCTCCGGACATGAGCTGTGAATCCTAGCAAAGTTTGGCTGCCAATATGGGTGATCCAGATAAGATATTTGTGACCAAAATCTTGCAAAAGGTTCAAATTCTGTTGTTCCCATTAAAAAATGTCGAGAAGTGTAATCTGCAGCACAACCCACATTTTCTGCCAAGAGATTTGTTTTGTTTTACTAGTTATTATCATTTTTTCAAAGGTAACATCTATCTAAGATCTATATAATGGAGATTAAGTTTTGGTGCAAAGCCAAAGAGAGAATAGGGCCAGTTTTGTTGTTTTTTTTTTTATAAAAAAAATATAAAAATCTTTCATGCTGTATTTCCAAGTTTAATTGCATGAATTTAAAGTCAAACATCTGTTGTGGGTGGATTTCCAAAAAAACAAGCAGAGAACGGGCAAGGGTTAAGTATGCTTTTATTTCTGTTCAACCAGGATACTTTTTTTTGGTAATCTGATTTATTAAGTCTGGCATATAGATGTACAAGGTTGCATGACGTTTACCCTGCCTTTTGGGGGCCCTGAATGATCAAACGTGATTGAAAGTTTTGCCGACAGCAACTACAGGCATGTTGAATTCAACACCATTCACTGGGATGATGAACATATTTTCTGAGCACTGTTTTGACAAGGTACCTGAGCAACGCAAGTGGTTTTCCGGGCAGACATACAACAGGGTCACACTGTGCACCAGACACACTGCTCATAGTGTCCTCCGAATACCCCAGGTACAATGCTAGCTAAACTATTTCTGTTAAATACAGCTCAGATAGCGATCAGAACAAATAATCAGGCAACATTCTGATATGCCAGAAAACAAAGAGACTGCACTCCAGGGATAATCAAGTTTGACAATAACTGTCAAAAATATGAATGATAATAATATCCAGTTTCATCTGAAGGATATGTGAAGTCGTTATTCTTTCTTAGAGCCTGGTTTGCAAAGGAAAATCAATGATGCATTAAGTGAAACGCAGATGAAATAGGTGAGAGAAATGAGAAAAAAATAGCAGGTGCCCTTTTTAAAGATCTTTCTGTCTTAGTCACTATATCTAACAAGGCACACTGAGGCAAATAAGCTAATCTCGATAGGGCTCTTACGTAGAGACAAAGCGGATTAGCTTGTGTATTTACGCTCAGTCATTGACTGTGGTTGTAAAGGCATCCATTGCGGTGCCGTCAGTTTATCCTGAGGTCTAGATCCTGAAGAATAGAATCCGGCATGCATGTGTCTGCTGGCATTGTGCAAGGTCCAAGGTGATTCCCCAAGCTTCTAAGTCCAGCAGGGAGTCAGCCATGTCTCAGTGACTGTAATCCTCCATGCGCGGGTCCTTCCTTCAAACCTTCACTGCTGCTGGGTTTGGAAAAGCACCTGGGTTAGCATTTGCAGAGCTTTGCCTGGCACATTGTGAATGGTGACCACTTAGTGCAGCCCCCACAGAGACCAAGACAGTCTTTTCAGCAAGCCTGAGGTGTTAGGGTAAGCCAACTACAGAGAAGGTGCGCCCCCAAAGAGGTTGTGATGGAGCAGGGGGACTTCGAGGCCCTTACAACCAAAAGAAGAATTACTTTGGGCTCTTTCTTACTGCACAGAGCGAGTGGCCCGTGTCAGGTTTCCCGCCCAATGATAATGAGTGTCCAGCTCCGGCTGGAACGTTGAACCCATTGCATGACTATCTGGCATTTAGTGAAGCGTGCCTTATTCTGCAGGATGATGAAGCACCACTCAGAAATGGCTATCAAGTGCATGAAATGGCTGGTACATCATTCACAAATTTTCCAAACATGGCTCCAGGGGCAGATTCAGAACACGTTTCTTAGGCATTTATTAGTACACAGAGTATAAGATAGAAGCCATTGTTTTGGGTATGAGTGTCATCCACATGGGATTAGTTTGTTGTTTTTATTGATTTAATACACCAATATTTCTTAAAGGGATTTCTTAAAGGGATAGTGTAATTTATTTTTTTGTCTGCAGGGTGCTTTCCTGGTGGTGTAGTCCTGCAGTGTCTCACCAGCGGTATTTTTTTATATCCAGAAAGTATTGAGAAAAATGACTTGGTTAATTGGATTAATTAATTGATTGATTGATTGATTGTTTAGTTATTTAGGTAGCTGGACTTTTTTGTATAGTATTTTTTGCCTTGATTTTATGTGATGTTCTGTGTGTTTGTGCAGGTCAGGGGTTGCAGTTAAGCTTATTGCATGACAGTGTCAAAGGGTCTGCTCTTTAGCAGTTTTGACGCAGGGATATCCATAAACACGTACAGTCGGTTTCCTTGGGCAGATCATGGATATGCATCTGCTGACTCTGATACCCATAATGCATCTAAAGATTACTAGCAGGTTAATGGCGGAGTATCATTTCTTGTCCATCTCCGAAACAGACATGGTGAATGCCTTTCCTCTTCTCTTGAAGTGATTATGGTGTTAAGTCATTTCTCTTTGAAGAATGAGCTTTCTCTGTTGGGCTGATATTGTTCCGGGTGGCAGAAGAAGTAAGCGCACAGTCGGGAAGGCTTAAGCAGAGGATGACATATGTGTAGCAGTACAGGGTGAAAGAGGCAAAAGGCTATTGAATTGCTAGCATCGGGTTGTATGGCCTGTGAAGTGAAGTAGCGGTTAGCAGTTACAAATGGATGTACAACACAGGCCTGATTTGACAGGCAAATTATATTACTATGTGTGAGAATGACTTTTAGAAAAACGGACATTGAGTAAATATGAATATCCATAGCTGTACAGAGAAAATGCCCATAGTTGAATGCTAAATTGCTATGCAATTAAATTTTGTGAAGACAGAAAACCACATTCTTCGTAAAGAGAAATACTGGCTGTCATACAGAATGTGAGTGTGAAAGCAATGTTATTGCAAACGAATTTGTTCCAGAAAACTGACCCTAGTCTACACAAGGTAGGACAAGCCCACTGATCTGGTGTCAGTCCATTACAGGGCATATACCTACTCACTCATACACACGATTATACACTATGGAAAGCTTATAGATGCTAATGTGGGCTGGACAATAAGGCAAAAAAAATGATCACGATTATGCTATAATCTAATTATCAAGTATATAATTCAAGTCATTATTTTATTAGTTCGCGGCTAGACTACTGCAACGCACTTTATGTGGGAATCACTCAAGCTCATCTACATCGTCTGCAACTTGTGCAGAATGCTGCGGCTCGTATGCTGACCAATAATCGTAAAAGCGATCACATCACAC
>JAODKE010000041.1:6046556-6057013 GCA_026779605.1 Mormyrus hasselquistii
GTGGGGGGCACCGAGGGCGGGGAACACACCACACGGGCTGTGACTGGGAAAGGGGGGGGGGGGGGGGGGGTTGAAATAACAAGCATGTAATTATGTGCCATTTAATGGTTTTTTGTAGAATCCATAGTTAGCGAGGAACAGAAAAGGTCTTTTTTGAAGACACTTTCACTGCTTTAAGGAATCAGTGGCAATCGATTAATTGATGGATAAAATGATTAAACATCTTTTCAGCAGGTGGCGAGTCAAAGTGCCAAGCAGACATGACTGCTGGGGAATTATTGATTAGAATTAAACAGTTCCAGCTATCACACTCCAAGTGCTTGAGTATATAGTACAGCTCCTCATAAGCGTATGAGCAGGAAGGTAGCAGTGAGTTTCATTTTCTTACTGGTTACTGGATTTAGGTGTGAACGTGTGGGTCAATGGTGTGTCTATGCCCTGTGATGGGTTGGTGCCCCATCCTGGGTTGTTCCCTCCCTTGCGCCTGTATCTGGGTATAGAAAGTGGATGGATGGAAGAATCGATTGATGAATGGATTGATGCAGTTGTGTAGGAGACAGCTGGCAATTGGGGGGCAACAGGATGCAACAGATTTTTCTCTCCTTAAGGTCTGTTTATTGGGTGGATGAATGAAGCCCCCCCCCCCCCACCAGTTCCTACATCCCTAGATGGATGGATGGATGGTTCCTGGAATATGGTGGGTGCTGGAACCGGGTATTAGCATGCATGCTAGTGGAAGGTGACCGGCTCATGGTGTCCTCTGAGGCCCTCGTGCGAGGGGCCCGAGAAGCAGTGGGTCACGGCTGAGTAAGCATAGGGAGCTCGGGCTGCTTAGCGCTACGGTACAGGCTGTTCGAGAGCCAGAGCTCCCGGAATGTGCGTCACTCCGCTCAGCGAGACGGCATTAAAATTCACAGAGGACGCCTGTGCAAATTAAACAGAAGAGCACCATGGCTGAGAATGGAAATGTCCTGACAATGATTGACAAAGTTGAAGAAGCCAGTTAGAAGAAAACTAAATGTACCTTTGATCTACCAAAAACATGAGGCAAACAAATGATTTGCAGAGAGAGTAGACATTTGACAAAAAAGAGAGTTAAAATGTATGATTCTTCCCCTAAAAGGATAAAGCAATGCTCATTTTCGCACATCTGTCTGTCTGTTGCTCACCTCTACTCCAAAATGACAGAGTAGATGGGTATTACCCCGTTAGACCGACATCAACATGATTCTGCTGTGAATCCAGCCTGACTCCACCATCGCGGTGCCGCGTCGTGCCTGTTCCCTTCCTCCCTAACAGCACACAGCAACCCTGGCAATAGCAAGACTAATAAATGCACCTAGAAATACTATGGATGTCGTATGTGATAAGTCTAAGTCTAAATATAGAATAAGCATCCCATTTTACAGAAGTATTAATCATCTTAAATAAAGATGAAAGCATTGTTTTTTTTTTTTTTAAGAGACGTATTAGTTAAACAATTAGTCAAACAAGGAAGTGATTCATTGCCGGTCTTCCAGCCAGGAATATTTATTATGTGTCAGGGGCTCTTGTGTAAAAGCATACATAATGTGAAATAACGGAACACTTCCTGATATCAGTGTTTTTTAAAAAAAATAGTGCGCTGTTGTTACTGAAGGTTGTCACTATGGACTTCTTGCCCGTGATAGGCATGTTCGCAGGCTCTGGATGATTTGATTACCGCGCGGCTGTCTCCTCTGCACGGACTGTGCAGATTTGGGTACAGGCTGTTTCCCGCTCCACCTTGCTTCTTAATTACCCATCTGTTTGACCCTGTGACAGTACCTTTTCCTAGCACTTATAACATGTGACATACTAATGCTTTTTTCCCCCACTCCCTCCTGCCTGCACTTTTGAAACTCCTCGACCTTTTCCAAACATTTGTTGACCTTAGCGGCCATCAACATCACTTTGCACTTTTAAAGTCATTATAACCTTATAGATTGCCGGTATTTCAATTAATATTACCCTCAACGGTTACTTCTTTTCCCACCCCTGTAATAAAGCTATATTCTAATCAACATAGCTGTTTTCTTTCTTAAATGAATAGATAGTCATTGCATATAGTCATAGTTTCACCAAGCGAGATAATACAGAATCCTTAATATTGTGAGATCCATTATGAATGTATTATGAATGGCTGTTGCTATTTTGCACAATTATTTTAGGCAGTGCTTTGGTTTATGGACAATGCATGAATTATAAACAGTCTAAGCAAGCATATTAGTTTATTACCCCTGCTTTCATTCCTGAACACCAGCTGTTGTACCCTGCAGCATGATATTATTGCTGCTGATACAGCATCAAATTACTTTGGCACACAGACGACACCAGTATTCCAGGGTCAAACCTTCTGGTTGGTTCCGCTCTCAATTAATAAAAATTTGGATTAACCCTTAATTCCCCTATGCGGAACCTGCGCGGCAGCTTTTAATCACGAGACAGAAAATGCCGTCGCTCTTGGACCTGCGGAGTCTGCGGGCCAAGCGATTAGTGCTCGTTGGCTGAGACGTCACCGGATGATCCGGCAGGGAGCCAGTCCAGGCAGGCGCTGCGTCACCCCGAAGCGTCAGCAGTTTGAGACGCGTCTTGAGATAGCTCCTGGCCGAAATAATAATGGAACCTGCACATTTTCACAGGCGAGGTGCTCTACCTCCCTCGATGATCAGAGCTGCAGAGTGCTGTCTTGAGGGATGGACAGAGTGTCCTTGATATAAAAAAGTATCAAGGGAAAATAAAGACATAAAGGTTTGGGATTACAATAGCCACGGCGAGTTCAGGAGTGGATTAACTAAAATGTATAGTTGAAATGGTGCTTAATTAAGTCATGGCTTAATATCGTCTCTCTTTTAGAGAGAGCACAAAAAAAAACCATACAGCTTAATACATATTGCTTTTAAAAATTCATAAAACATCTTGGGAGTGTTTCAGAATTAATTGGCGGCAGTTCAGAGTCTGCTGGATCGCTCGTTTCACTAAGTCTCCGCTGCAATGCAAGACCACCTTCGGCCAATGGGTGGAATAAGCAAATCGGGATCCAGCCCTTCAAATGGAATGGAAATTAATCAAGGCAGCAAATTAATTGCAGTAAAGCCAAATTGGCCGCCTGGAGGAAATAGCCTTACATTTTGTCCCTCTTGGATAAAGTGTTACATTTTAAAAATCTATAGAAATATGGGCATTTGAGTATAATTTCAGACCATGATGTACCCTGGACTTGGCAACTTGTGGTGATGAGGTACATCCCAATTGTCTGATGCAGGATAAGAATATGTATACAGATGTGAGCTTGTGTTGATTTCTCCTCATTTAAACCCTGACATACGACGTGACTAACAAACAGGAAACGGTCTACGGTTAGAGAACAAACAGGAAACGGTCTACGGTTAGAGAACAAACAGGAAACGGTCTACGGTTAGAGAACAAACAGGAAACGGTCTACGGTTAGAGTAACCGCTACCCCATGATTCTGATTGCTTAGGTATGTGTTTTATATGTGTTTCAAATCATACCCGTATTTTGCTGCCATAGAGAGTAGTACACTTACAAATCCATGATATTCACACGCCACACTGACAAATAAGAACGACACAGACTAATCACAGGTTTGCCTTGGGCCCTCTGTGTCACCGGTGCTTCCTAAGGGACGATCCCCGGTGCATTTTATGCCTTTCGTACATGCATACCATTAAAATTCCGGCCAAAGTGTGATAAAAAACAATGGGAGGGAGGAGGCACGTGGGCACGTGCTACACATCGGGGTACAGGCCTCCCGAAATATGCCACACGTACGTTCCAGTCCGGCGCAAGCCGAAGGATTAATGAATGTCGATCTGTGATTGATACTTTCTTTTCCTGGCTTTCAGCAGAAGCTGTTCTTAATGCGGTGGTGCTGGGGGAAGCAGCTGGGGTTCCCATCCCCCCACGGAGCCAAAACGGAGAGGCGGCCACATGCTGTTCACGCCAACACGTTTTTCCCCCCTCTCTCCTTCTAAAGGAAGATTGCTTCTCCGTGGTATTTAAAGGGGAAAACATTTCCTCTTTCTTAGCCTATGCTAAACCACTCTTCTGGTGCAGTGCTATTGATACATTAAGAGTCACACAGTTCTTAGCCTCTAAATGATTGATAGTCCTGCTTAATTTATTTCAGGGTGAGGCAAAGCTGAATGGGACTGTCTAAGAAGCAGGCAAGCTGTTGAAAAAGACGGTAAAAAGATAAATAAATGAAAAACTGTATTGGTGATCTGAAATACCTTAATGAAGCGGTGTTTTGATCTTTTTCTTCTTTATGATGAATTATATTTATGTGTCTTAGGTTTCTTCTGTTGGTGCTGTGGGTTTACCAAGACTGTATTTCATGCCCATTGGAGCTCTCACATGGTCGCTTCCTAAAGAAACAGAATCATTTCATGTTATTAATATTACTTGGTGCAGGTCTTCTATATGAGATACAGTACATTCGTGTTTAGGACTCCAGTCTGAGCCTCAAATCTGGTTCCATAATTACATGCAGAATTATCAGGCACTAATGATGGAAATAACAATAGGAGGGTTAAAAAAAAAAAAAAAAAAAAAAAAAAAAAAAGATGGGCCCTGCTTTCATTCGACAAGAAATTGAGAGCTCTGTTGTCCTCTCGATGTCCGTTACCAGCAGGCTGCTAAGTGAGAGCCTTGGAGACTGCATAAACAATTTAACAATGTGTTTTGCCTACCAATGTTTTCAGGGAAAGGAAGCAGCATATTGCTGGGACCCTTAGGCATTTGTCTGAGGAGAATTGAAAATGTACATTCTTCCCAAAGCGAACATGAATAATGCATTGTTATAATCTCCCTCCTTTTTTAGTATCTATCAAGAGATGAAAAGGGAAACGAACTTTGCGATCCGGATCCCCCTCCAACCCCAATACAAAGGTCCCCCCCCCAAAAATTCACATCAATTACGTCGTACACATCCAGTGAAAGATGAGTGGTGTAATTATATAGCCCAGATGGGTGTGACATTATGGTACAAGCTGTGCATCACTGCGACCATGTGAGAAACAATGTTAGCCTGCTATAAACTGTAAAACAAGGCAGAAATAATGGATGTCCTGTGCAGGACCGGCTGTTATGGATGGATTGATCAGTGATTTATATTTTTAAAACCCAAACAAACATTTCTCACTGTTTGGATGGTTCATTGTAGTTATTATTGTTTGTTTTAAACGCCTATTTTTTTCCTTTTTATTTGTAAAAATAATGATGTTCCCTTATTTCATAATTTGAAAAAAAGAATGGAAACAGTCTGAGCAGCGTACATGAACAACATCTAGCTATCAGGAATATTACTTCATTTTCTTTCTTTAACGCAGTATTTCCAAGAATGATGTTAGTGCTGCATTAAATGTTCTTATTAATTCCAATCAGTAGTGATGGGTGAAGCATCAAAGCACACAGTAGGTGGAATGATCTTTCACTGCTGACCACGGTCGGTTTAACCATCTTTGGTTCCTTTATTTACTCCTTTCAGACTGATCTGGTGAATTGCAGTACTCATTAGTCCAATCAATGAAGCTTGATTTCTCCAATTACAATGAATAAGTTCCAATTAATTCCGGAATATATAAGACGCTTCTTATATTTGGCCAGACTGATGTTCATTTCATGGTGCTTTTGTGAAATCTCACATTGGCAGATAAAAACTATTTACCTAATTATTAATAACGCACACGTGGTTTCACACGCATTCTTATTTTTAGAAAATTATACTGATTCAGTTTGAAGGGTCATGTAGATCCCCACGAGAAATCCAGACCTACTCTGTGGCCAATCACGTTATTAATTTTATCTATAATGTGGCCTGTGGGACAGCACTAGAGAGGCAGGACAACACAATAGACTGTGATGTTTCCAATCAAATGCTCCAGTGGGGTGTTTATTGTTGAGGTTCAGGGCAGAGGAGTGCATGGCCCCCACACAGTGGTTGCCAGCCAGGCCTTGTTATGGGTGAGGGTCTGTCTTCATGTGCCTCCCTGGTGTCCACAGTACTGGTGCTGAACTGTTGACAGGCGGCAGCTGTCCATAGTGCTAAAGGGTAAATGCTGTTGCCTGTCAGCTGGGTGCCCATGAGGGATCCGGAGGCTCTGCTGTGAAACTCCCCCAAAAGTATTGTTACTGGTGTTCAGGGTGAACTTCACCACCATGAGTGTGGAACTGAGAGACCACCAGCAGCACCTAGAAAGCTGCTGTACCTAGAACGAGAAAGAGAAGCCATCAGTTAGAGGTGTCTTTTGGCCAGACACATCCATTGCAGACGGGTATAATCAGCGTCATCATATCGTTCCTCCACGCCCCACTTAATGGCTATGGCCTCCTTTTCTATCACCGCATACTTGCTCTCGATATCATATGATATCATATTTCTGAGCTAGTACAGATCTGGGGCCAGTGTCAGACGCATATATTTAGAGAATGAAAGACCAGTCAAATTCAGGGTTTCACAGAACATGGCCTGAATGAGCAGCACCCTTTTTCATCAAGTTTGCTGACGGGAGAGTCTTTTATCGAGAAACAAGGCATGAGTTTCCTATAATACACCACTAACTAGGCTTGAACCTGGGTCTTTCTCTGTGGGTGGGGCCATTCTAGATGGCAGAAACATTTCTTCTGTTCCTATAGGCCAAATACTGTACTGAGTCCAAGGTGGGATCAGGTCAGATTATCTAGCACCATCCAACACCCTCATGGATCGATCTCACGTTCATTCTATCTTTCTGAATTTTACAACCACACATCTAGGCAGACTGAGGCATACCGCATCCATATGGCAGGGCCGGTGTGTATGCAGGTTTTTGCGATAACCTGTAGGTCAGCTGTTCAAACCCAGGTGTGAGGACTCTTCAACCAATCAGTCCTCGAATTAGTAATCTAATTAGGGAGTTGCAACGGAAACACGCACACCCACCGGCCATTTGCGGGTAAGACTGGCTACCCCTGCATTATGGGATGGAAGGTTGCTGGGGCCCTATGCAGCCCAAAGAGCAGAACCATATACTGCCAGTGTCCATCAGGGATACTGAAGGCAGGTGTTTTTGAGCCACATGCGTATGTGATACTGCTAGTGAGGTCCAAGATCAAGATATTCTAAACATTACTGAACCTCTCTATCAGTTTACTGAGGGACACAGAAAATGCTATCAAATATGGGAACCATGGTGATTAGACCTACCTGCTGGCTGGTCATGTTTCAATGACCTCCATCTCTGACTTTTTCTTTATTTCTTCTTTGACCTATTCTTACATTAATAATCATGAGGATGTCTTTTTCTATACCTACCCAAGTGGCTCAGAGAATATGGCCTTCATGAGGGCAAAAACCTCGAGAAATTTGGTGGCATAGTCGATGATGACCAAGATGAACACATACACTCTGGTGGAAATTGGCAGTGGCCCCACAATGTCCATCTCAAGTAATTTAAATGCCACCCTAATAATGCAGTGGGGGACCAAAGGAACAGGTTGTTGTGAAGACAAGTGGGGCAGTATGAGCTGGAATTCTGGATCTCTGCCACTATTAAAAAAAAGTCAGAGGAATCAATCTCATATATTTTTCTAGGATTTTCCAGACTCCCAGTTATCCCTAAAAATGGTAGAAGTGGGCCAGGTACATCACAGCATCAGTCTTGGATGGTATACCACCAGGCATTCTGTATGTAAACCCTGTCTTGTGGCTATGTAGTGCAGCAGATTGGTATGAAGCTTGAAGTACTGGTAAGGGGACATCCTCGTCCCCTCTACACCCTCTCGATGATGAGCATCTGCGGCTAAACCATTCAGTTAACTTCCTTCTGTGCCTTCAGGAGGAACTATTGCTGCTGAATCTCATGAAAAGGACTAGAAAGAGGTGTGGGGGGGATGGTCATGCCTCCTTTCCGTGATCTGCTTCTTCAGCTACTTCTTCTGCTAGGAGGGGAGTTGGCTGAGTTTGGATTTGGGTTCTCCTCTTGTGTTGGTACCCTCTGTTTGAACACATTCACTCTTATTCTACAACTGTGAGAAACCAAAGTAGTTTCTCCTGTTCAGCAACAGTACCAGCAGATTCTGACAGAATGTTGAAAATACAAGAAGCCAAATTGTTTTGTGGGCAGGTTAAGGGTACGGTGCCTTACCAAGGATGATGGATGGATGGATGGATAGATGGACGGTTATATGTTTTGATGGATTTAAGAATGGATAGATCTATCTATCTATCTATCTATCTATCTATCTATCTATCTATCTATCTGCATTTCATGGTGGGAGTTTCATCTTCCAAATATTACTCTGACAAGATTCCAGTGGTTGAGGACTACCAACTCGACCCATTCTGGTGTGCTGATAGATGCTGGAGATCCATTACTGACCATCCACTAGACAGTGATGTTTCTCACCAAGTTCTCAGATTTCTGTTTTGTCAGGGTACAGGGGAGAGGAGTACAAGGCTTTAGAGGGGGGTGTGGAGGTTCAAAGTCGTGAAGAAGGGCAGGGGACCTGAGTACAGGCAGTGGACATCCCAGCTGGTGTCTCAGCAGCAGACATTCAGTAATATCTTATTCTGAGTTCTCAGTGTCTCCGCAGGGGCAAAAAAAAGTGTACGTCAATTTGAATGTTTTGCTGACGCTAGCAGGCAGGCCTGCCCTCTAGCCAGTTACTCTCTTTTTTTTTGTTCTACTATCTCCTTTTCTTTGTCCTCCACACACTGTCCTCAGCTGGCCCTGCACCGCAGTTGCCAGGCAGGCCTTGTTATGAGTGCGGCCTGTCTGCATGAGCCACCCTGGTGTCCACAGCACTGGTGCTAAACTGTTGACAGGCAGCAGCTGGCTATAATTCTGAAGGGTGAATGCTGTTGTCTGTCAGCTAGTTGGTGTAGGGGGCCCATGAGGCTCCTGACATTTACATCATCGCTGGCCAATGAAAAACACGCACCTCCAAAAACCCACTATTTCGGAAGCAGGGGAAAAAAAAGCATTTTCTCAAAAACTGCTTTACAAAATAAACCCAAAACAACACAATGAGACACCCTTAGCTCCACAGATAAAAACCTGTCTTTACACAGCTGTCATTGAACGGTTTCATGTTTTAAATGGACTTGCATGGGTTGTCAGCGAAGATGTACTTGCGTGCTTTCTTACGTGTTTGCCTTTTATCTGGCCTATTAGTGTTAAGTTGTTTCAAATTAACAACATAATGTGATGCGATCCATGCACATGACCATCGTAATGCAAAAGTAACTAGTACAAACATAAATTCTGTTTTCAAGCAAGAAGCTTAGGGTGTAACTTTACTTCGACCGCACAAATGTGAGGTAAATTATACATCTGAGATAAATGAATTGTTGCTCCTCCGAATATGTCGTTTTGATGGCCAACTTTGACATCCAGCGCAGATACTACTTAAATATATGCCTTCATAAAACACGTTTTCATTGGTCAATTGCATGTCAAACACTATCAGTAGATAGTGAATAATGGGTGTGTTACATCTATAGTAAGAAGTAACAATCTTGAAAAAGTGGACATACGCAGTTTTCATAGTACAGGGAGAATGCAGTAATAATAATAATAATAATAATAATAATAATAATAATAATAATAATAATAATAATCGATACTTTATTGATCCCCATGGGGAAATTGTCTTTACACCTCCCTCAACTTGCTCTTTGTAGAACAAGCTGTCTGCGAAGGGCAGCCACTCGTAGCGGCACCCAGGGAGCTGGAGGTTAAGGGCCTTGCTCTTGGACCCGCAGATGAGCTGGGGCTGGGGCAGGACAGTGTTTCCCACTGAGTGCAGTGACCATGCTTATTCATTATTCACTGGAATGATGATACTGAGTATAATAAAACACTGTTATTGACAAGTGCATTTTAGAGATGTAAGATATTTTTGTTTGTTGTCATTAAAGTGTGTATAAAAATCAGTATATCAAGAAGGCACAAAGCCATGTTTACACATTATTATTATTAATCTCATAAACTTTTTAATTCCTCTGATGCCGATTAGTCTAGCACAGCTTTCCAGAATATAATCACCATGTTGCAGAATCTCAGTGTACTTAATACATGCAGAATTTGCCAGTAATTAGTTACCACCAAAAGTAATGGAAGCATGGTACTTCCCTTATTAGTTAAGTTTAATGTATTTTCATGGATACTAAGCACTATATGGAAGACAGTATTGATCTGTTGACTTTCAAATTCAAACTAAAGTGTAAAAAATACATTGTGTTCTGGAAAGTCTTCCAGTATCATAACAAAAAACCCATCCATTCATAATTCTATCCATCCATCCATCTTCCAAATGCTATACAATAAATATTGTATACTATATATATATATATATATATATATATATATGTATATATATATATATATATATATGTATTATACTGTAAGATAGAAAGTGCGAGAAGGGAAAGG
>JAODKE010000041.1:6057113-6085147 GCA_026779605.1 Mormyrus hasselquistii
ATATATATATATATATATATATATATATATATTATACTGTAAGATACAAAGTGCAATAAATGAAAATTTGATGTTGTGGTTAACAAAACACATGTCCAATTATTATTTCTAGATATAGAATGATTCTACTTGAATAACTAACACAAATGAGAAAACAGTAAGGTCACAGACAAGCCACTTATATTTCTATTGCGATACACAAGATCGATATTATGTGTGACAGTTTTAATGAATAGTTATGTCCTGTCCATGTAGGCGGAGCTGATGCTCTGAAAAATCAATACAACACTGTTCAGGTGTTACTGGTATTCTGTTCAGCTTTTGGCCAATACAAACACGAAAAAGGAATCAGGATGCGAGACCTTGGGAATGTTGTTTGACCAAATACCCAGACCGCAGCATTTATTTAAGAACTTCCAGGCGTCACGCTGCATCAAACTGCAGTTGGCCATCACTCCACTTTAATACTCTGGGGTAGAGTTATGCAGGCACATGCAAATAAATGTAACCATCCTCTTTGACAGTCTGAACTTAACTCAAAATTTCTTCAAAGAATAATCTGAGCTGTCTTTTAAAAGTATTTGTGTGTGTGTGTGTGTCTCTTTGTGTGTGTTAATAGGCAGGCTTTGTTTTTCACATACACTTCACAGCTCTGTAATAATTATTTAGCTCATTATGAAAGAATACACTTTCATATTAATTAATCAACATTTATTTATATAGCACTTTACAGCAACCTAAGTTGAACCAAAGTGCTTCACAGCACTAAAAATGACAATAAAAATAGCAATAAAGATAGAAAAAAATACAGGAACAAAATAAAACATATAGTTATAAATAAACCATATAAACGAAAATTATAGTAACAGTAATAATAATGACAATAATAACAAAAATAAACAAAAAGATAAGATTATAAAGTATTAAAAAAAAAAGTTTTTTACTAGATTTGCATAAAATACAAAGGTACAAGCACTGAAATTCTAAATACTGCCTCAGTATTACAGTATAAGTTACTATGAGCACTTCTTGATAGTAATTCCCAGATTACTGCAGTGCTGGTCCTGGGTTTCCATGCAAGATAATGCCAAGCTGTATTAAGCACTGCATTCACTAATCGGCCTGTCCTTGCTCTAACCTTCCCATAGAGTCCCAGTCCCACAGACGCCTTAAAAAAAACGATGATGACACGTTTGCAGCCTGATTTCAGTATCATTTACAGAGCATGTAAATATACTGTCTGCAACATAACATGAAATGGAAATCAGTAATATTGAGTAAATAGTACATACTTGTTATATCAATCCCACACTAATTTCTTATAGAAAAATGCAGTGTAAACTGTGAAATTATGCACCAGTAAATATTTGTATAATAACAAGAGTCTTGGGAAACATAGTGTGGTATGGCAGCTTATATAAACTTGTGGAGGTTTTGGAGAATAGCCTGTAAACAAAACAATATCCTTTACCAGCTGAGTTCATACCAAAAACTAAACAATTCAGAGGATAATTTTGCCAGTGTTTTGTTTAATGAAAGACCATCTGCTCAGAGCACAGGCCCTTTCAAAATACAAATGATTTTTGCTGCAGCGTGTGATTTCCGCAGTCTTTGGTCTAGAAGGAAAATGAGATGTTGAAATAATGGCAAATTCAGAAAAAAAAGAGATTTCTTTAAATTAATTGTACCTCATCCCTATCTAAAGCAATCTGGAACAAATTTAGAAGGAAAAGGAGATGTCTAGACAAGGCTATGCTAAAACC
This sequence comes from Mormyrus hasselquistii, assembly GCA_026779605.1. Classification (NCBI taxonomy): domain Eukaryota; kingdom Metazoa; phylum Chordata; class Actinopteri; order Osteoglossiformes; family Mormyridae; genus Mormyrus; species Mormyrus hasselquistii. The sequence continues at coordinate 6,058,877 of JAODKE010000041.1, forward strand.
AATTATAGCATTAATTTTGTGGTTCAGTTATTTAAAACGAAATGCATTAATTAGACAATGGAAAATACATCTTGTTATTTCTAGTTTGTAATGATGGCTTTTCTCTTTAAGCTACACTCAAGGCAAACTTTACTCCATTTTAGGAACAGCACTGAGAAGTACTGAGAAGTATTCTTGGTAACATTTTACTTAAGGCTCTCATTTATAATGTGCTATTTACCTTCATAATGCATTATAATGGTGAGAATAAGAATTAATAAAGCATTACAGCATTATGTATGGATAGTCATAAGGCATCATAGTGTTTATTATAATACTTCATAAACTCAAATGAAGCTTTCATCTGTAATGCACTATAAATACCTTCATAATGCATTATGATGATCGGTATAAGAATTGATAAAGCTTTACACCATCTTCTATTGTCAGTCATAAGGCATTATAGTGCTGATTGTAATACTTCATAAGCTCCAATGAAGCTCTCATCTATAAGGCACCTTCACGACGCATTACGACGGTTGAAATAAGAATGAAAGGGAGAACAATCTGGACGTGACAGAGGGACACACTGCACTGCATTATGAAGGGGCATTACAGATGAGAGCTTCATAAAGAATTCGCAATGCATAATAAACATAACTGTAATGTGTTTTGCCTTTTTAAAAATATTTATAGCCATGTTTATAATGCCTTATGAATGCATTTAATGTGTTACGAATGAGTGCATAAATTGTTATAGACAAGGCATTCATAAAGAGTGTTACTTCTTTTTTTAGGGAAACCAAAAAATGGACATACTTAAGGAAATGTTTCCGCTATACTTTTCAGTCAATAAATGACATAATTTGTAATGAATAAAGGAGAAGTCCTTGGGCTTGTCTGTGTGTGGAGGTTTCATGTTCTCCCTGTATTCTCTGGCTACTCCCAAACTCCAATTATTTACACAAATACACAACGTAAGGGCTACGGAGAGTGATTGTGCTACAATGCCCTAGCATCCTGTCCAGGGTATAACCCTGATAGCGGGCAAAAAAAAGAACAATCCTTTGCCTAAGATGATATGTACAGATACTCCTCCACTTACGATGGGGTTACATTCCAATGAACCCACCGTAAATTGAAAATATTGTGAACAAAACGACAAAGAGTGTGGTATGGCATATGTCTAAAATTAAAAGTCTGGTCTGGTGACTACTGAGTGTGGATCGCTAATGCGCCATTGTAAATGCGAAATATCGTAACCGGCGGGGAGCTTCTGTGATCACCAGGCACGTGAGGTAGTCAAAAGGTGCCTGAATGCTCGCCAGTGTATGAATTTCACATAGACCACAATTATTGAGGATAAAGAGCTTGTGAAGAATAGATGTAAATGCAAGAAATGCAACTACGTTCCAGTTGTCATAACGTTGTAGCACGATGCATGTTTGTGGTGATGCTGGTGTAAATAAATCTACCGCAGTATAAAAGTATAGCACATACAATTTTGTACGGTACACGATACTGATAACAAAGACACAACGAAATCACCTAACGATGCATTTCTCAGGATGCATCCCTGTCGTTAAACGACACGTGACTGCATATCCACTGCATATCCATCCGTCTTCGGTAACTGCTTATTTCAGACACGGTTGTAGTAAGACTGGAACTAATACCAGGAAGCGCCAGGGCACTTGGGGGCTGTTCACCCGGATGGGATGCCAGTCTATGATAGAGAAGAAAACTCACGATCAGAAACTGTGAGCTATTTAAAAACACCAATTAACCTCACTGCATGCCAACTGGAGTAACCAGAGGAAACACAGGGAGGATTAGTAACCTACACACACAAGTAATTGGTTGGAATTTGAATCAAGGGCATACATTTGGTTGAAACATTGGTAGGGGCCAAATCAGTCATAAACCCCACACAAACACACATGGTACTCCCATAATATTGGTAGGGGCATGGCCATACCATCCAAACCTAAATCTATACTCTTTGTATTATGGATCTTCAATTCTGAACCTCGATTCCAAATCCAGACCTGGTTTTCAGTTCTCCCAAGTACTTAGTTTAATAATTACTGATTCTGATTGGCCAGAGGCTTCACAACAGATTCAGAGGTAAAGGAAGCCTGGAAAATCAGTACTCAGCCCTTAAGGACCGTGATTTGAGTAACCCCAGCTTTATATGAACCTAGAACAATGGAGATGTGCCGTTATGTGCATATTAATGATTAAATTTAATTACTGGTATAACTAGATGTTGAGTGTGCATAATGATTTGCAGTGAAATCCTAAATCAGAAACAGTTTCCAATTCAAAAAAAGGGAGAAAAAAAAATAACGGTGGCGGTCTCCTTTTCTGCGCATCTCAAATCCACCACCCGTAAGATCAGCATTTGCAAGTCAAGCTCTTTTTTTAATACACCAAGGCCCACGAGAACGTGTGGGACCCAGGGAAATACGTGGAAACACAAAGCGGCACGCAGCAGGAAGGCCTTCTGCTAATATGTTTGGAATTTGGCACGACTGCGTTCAAGGTCAAGAATTTACAAGAGAAGTGCTGTGTGCTGCATTTTTCTCCCTTACTGGTTGATTCTCGCTGATTAGGTACCAGCCACTGCAGCAGAGAAACAAATCCCCATTCAGAATGTCATTCTTTACTCTTTTTAGGGTGAAACGTATTTGTTTTAAATGTTTGGCTGGCCTATACCAGCATATGTTTTAACTGGACATGTACTGTTTGCTGTACATTTAAACCTGTTTCCGCTCACAGTTTAGCCGAATTCTGAATGCTGATACCTTCTAGTTGTGATTTATAGGAAAGACTCAGTAAAACAAACCATAGCAATAAAAATGAATGCAATAGCTTTACATGAGCACTTCTTAATCATTAAAATTGTAGGGGCCGGGAAAAAATGATAGATACTGTAAAATGCAAAATACAAAGGTCATAATGCAATTTGATAGCATATTCCTATACCGCTGGACGCTGCTCCTGTGAGCGTGGGACTTGTACCTTCATCTCTTGTATTCCCCCACCGATTTGGTAATTTACGCTGCCAAATTTGGGCTGCTGCATTGCCCAGAGTGCATAAACACGTATTTCCTGAGTTTGGCTCTAGATTCCTGTTTGAATAATGAATAGTGACTACAGTTTTGTCTAAAGTCTTGTTAATTACTTTATTTAAAAAGTAAATTAAACTATATATACTTCTCTTGTATGCGTTTCACAAGCTATTATACCTCAGATATTGGATAATCAGTGTTTAATGATTCTGAGTTTCCAGAGGATCCTCTAAAATGTTTTTGGTCCGGCAGTCCTTGGCAAGAGATCAAAATAAAATTCTACTTGGAACGGGACAGGCATCATTAGAGAAACCACACATAAAAATTAGCTCCAAAAAACAGCAAGCTAATAGTTTCTAATTAAAATTAGCATCTGGTGTAAAGGTCAACTATTACGTAAGACAAGAAACAAGCCTTTTGTTTCATTTTTTGCATGTAATACTGTAATCTTGTGTTTGAAAATCATAAAATAGCTGGATTTTAAATCACCACTATGGTTGAACCCCTGTATTAATTTTAAGCGATTTTAGATATGGTTTACAAAATTTCCTAGCAAAGGGGAACTCAGGTAAATGTGTGTGTCATGAATTCATATCTCTAGGACAATGCTGATGAAAATGCATTGTGGCAGGTCATGTCTCACAATGTGAAATCTGCCACCAGGGTATTCTAGTCAAAACTCAGGCACTGTCAACAAATGCCCCTGATCGTAGTACTGTAGGTTTGGCCCAGATTATATAACTTTCTTTTGTCCAGTTTATCCACACACACGCTCACACACTACAACGAAATGGCAAAAAAGTGTTTTGTGACACCCTACATGCAGGTGACTTTACTTCATGCCTCTCTAACTGAACAAAAAAGTACACAAAACAGAAGCAGAACTCACTACCATGTGATACTAAAGCAAACATGAAACAATACAAACAACAAAAATTACCGCAAGTTTATTTAAAAAAAATTAACAGATTAAGGAAATACGGTTAGGGTCCATAACCATGTTAAACTTAGGGTTAGGTTTAGGGTCAGCCTTTAGGGTTAGGTTTAGGGTCAGCCTTTAGGGTTAGGTTTAGGGTCAGCCTTTAAGGTTATGCTCTGTTTTACGTTAGGCAGCTTTTGGTTACGGTCATTTGGAAAAGGGCAATCCACTTTTATAATCCTTTTCTTTTCTCTTTCTGTCTTCTTCAGTCCAGTTCTGGATGGATTCCACTCCTGCGATCTAAAAAGAAAGTGTCACCAGGTGAATGCGTGACTTAAAGTTGTAGGATGTGTTGTGCTAAACTGGTTCTAATTTTTGCCCATGTTTCTACATTGTATGTGACCTGACATTTGCATAGTACTGCATATATGCAGCTAGTTGTGTTTTCTGTCAGCTTTTGAGTAATAATGCATGTGTTTTACTAGATAGTCTTTTAAGTTTTGGATTCTTGTTAAATCTTGATATGTGATACTTTGTTTTGTTATAAAGTGTTAGTCCTGTAGTTTTAACCTAAGCCTGACTCTAACCGTAACTTTAATCCTTAAAGTAATTTTGCCAAAATTAACTTTTCATGTTTTATTCACATAATTTTGGGTAAACACAAAATGATGAATGTCCAGTTGCTTAGCACCTTTTGCCTAATTTATTGAGACAACTCAGTAGAAATAGATACGTCAGCTTATGTCCGGTTTAAAATTACTATTAAATACAGGATTTAAATGATTATTCTTGCCTGCAAACATTGGAAATGACAAATTTATACAATCATGGTGAGTTTGTGGAGCTGTTTTTTTTTCATCTCTTCAGTGTTGTTACATAGCTTCCAGGAAGGTTTTTGACTGACACAACTGTCAGTCCCTGTGCTTCTGTCGATATTGTTTATAAATCAGGGAATAGACATTTCTTTACAAGCCTGTGTATGTGGCAGTGATTGAAAATTGGACAATGTTTTAATATATCATTACATTGTATTGGCATAATGTTTACTCAGTCCAAATAGGATGAAAAATGCCAATAAAATGGCACATTGGCTGCTTTCTACAAACCTTAGTACCCTGAATAGCTATTTATTCTGCGTAATAGTCATTGAGCACTTTACTCCCATAAAGATAATAACTGTCTGCATCCCACCCAACTCGATGTTCACCTGAATTCCAGGAAGTCTTCAGGAACTAGAAACAATCAACAAATACAGAGAAAATCCACGAAATAGAATCATAGAAATGAATAAAAAAATTAAACCTTTTTCCACTAGTATCAGTATTTCTCCTTTATTCATCACCAAAATACATTTCTGTATTTTCAGAACTATCCTGAACACATAATGTTATTTGTTGAAGTTTGAAATTATGGTAAATCGAAATTGTACTGCAAGCTATCCTGGCCCGAGGAACATTTTGTAAGGGAAAGTATCAGTGATGCACCCTGAGATGGCATTTTGTTCCACATTGCTAAGCATATCTTCTCTCTGATTTCCCTGAGGTCATCACTTCTGCAGAGAGCGTGGCAGGCACAAAGTCTCTATCTATAATGATGATGTTACAGTAAGTGTCCGTGCTGAGGAGGGTGCTATATAATATACATTAAGTGTAAAGAAAGGAGGGTAAATCAAAGAAACTAAATTCTTTTTAAATTTCAGAGAAACCCACAAGAAGTAAAACTCCGTCATAACCATGTAAACACCTTCATTATGTCAGTCTCAAGTGACCAAGGTGTCTGATGGGCTTTACATTACAAAAGAATACTTTAATATATAACAGATGGCTGACCAGATACTCGCATTAGCAGTCATTTCCTAGAGTAAGAAAAGTAGTATTTTTTAACAAAGTATAATTAGTTATATTTTTCTTTTGAGGCTCCATATTGATATTAGTAATGCAATTTGTGCCAATACATTATAATACAATGCATTTTTTTTACAATGACAAATCAATAAAAATGGGTGATTATCCATTTTTGCCTCTTAAGTTACAAAAAAGGAATAAAGACATCAGGTTTGTGCTTGCATATAACAGCTGAAAAGCATAGAAGTGGACGATCAACTGAACAGAAAAGGGAATCATTGGCTTTTGAGAATGTAACTGATCTAGTTTCCAGTCACTCAAAAACCTGAAAGAGGCCAGTGAGACGACTAAGACACTTCATGTATACAGAGATTGAAATAGAGGTCGTAGATACAGTAAATACATGGAAACGTTTGACTACAAAAATGAGGTGTTAATTTGGAATGACTAAGTACTCTATATGGGCAAAAGTACCTGGGATACCAGGCCTAGGATACCAGGCCTCTATAGGTACCTAGGATACCAGGCCTAGGATACCAGGCCTCTATAGGTACCTAGGATACCAGGCCGTTGCACCCATGGGATTTGTTATGACATCCCATTCTATATCCATCGGCATCAGTATAGAGCTGGTCCCCCCTTTGCAGATATAACAGCTGCCACACTTCTGGGAAGGCTTTTTACAAGATTTTGGAGTGTGACTGTGGGAATTTTGGCCCATTCAGCCAGAAGAGCATTTGTGAGGTCAGACACTGATCTTGTAGGTGAAGGCCTGGCTAGCAATCTTCATTTCAGTTCATCCCATAGGTGTTTGATGGGGTTGAGGTCAGGGCTCTGTGTGGGCCAGTCAAGTTCTTCCACACCAGACTCACCCAACCATGTCTTTATGGACCTTGATGCCTGCACTGAGGCACTGTCATGCTAGGGCAGAGAAGGGCCTTCCCACAAAATTGGAAACAAAGAATTGTGCAAAATGTCTTGGTATGCTTAAGCATTAAGAGTTCCCTTCTCTGGTTCTAAGGGGCCTAGACCAACCCCTGAAAAACAAACTCATACCATTATCCCTCCTCAGACAAACTTTACAGTTGGCACAATGCAGTCAGGCAGGTAACGTTCTCCTGGCAAACCCAGACTTGTCTATCACACTGCCAGACAGATAAACGTGCTGGTCTCCAGAGTCCAGTGGCAGCGTGCTTTACACCAACCCATTCCATGAAGCTCCCAGTGCACAGTTTTTATGCTGGGGTTAATGTCAGAGGACGTTTGAAATTCTGCAGTTCTTGAGCAAACAGAACCTTTGATGACTTTTATGCGCTACATGCCTCAGCACACAGTGACCGCACTCTGTTGCTTTACATAGTCTGACACTTCATGAGTTAAATGCTTCCACTTTGCAATGATTGCTTAAAGTTGACCATGCAATATCTAGCATGGCCAAATTTTTACAAATTGACTTATTGCAAAGATGGCATCCTATGACAATACTAGGCTGGAATTCACTATGCTCTTCAGAATGACCCATTCTTTCACAAATGTTTATAAACCCGACTGCATGCCTAGGTGCTTGATTTTATATACCTGTGGCAGTGGGTCTGAATGAAACACATGAATACCATGATTAAGAAGTGTGTCCAATCCTTTTGACTCTGTAGTGTACAGTATATTAACATGAAGGGCTAGCAAGTAGCTTTGATGGTAACACTGTGGTCTCAACTCCTCGGTTGTGGCCCAGGGTCGGCGCTCTGTGAGTTCGCATGCTTTCACTTTGACGACTCCTCTTCCCACAGCCCAAAGGCACGAGGTCCAGGTGAACTGGTGCATGCAAACTCAGAAACTATGAGAGCATGTACCCTGTGACGGACAGGCATCCGTGCCTTAGCATCCCCTGCTCTGTGCTTCCTGGAATAGACTGCAGGCTCACCATTAACATTGCCATGGATGATACTGCAGGAAAGATGAATGATCGAATAGATGCATGGATAGATAGAATTAACTGATCTTCTACGGCATCATAAGGATATATTTATCTTTATTTGCACACTCCAAACAAGCACGGCATACAAGGCAGTTTAGAGAAAATAACAAGGGAAAAGACATGTAACTTAATCATTTTACAGAATATTAAAATGCATGCTTACAGCATTGAGCATGATTGTTGCAATAACTCACACTGAAATGTACCTTGTTAGTTTTTCTTGTTAACACCATGTAAATAAGTGTGAGTATTCATTTATTTTTTCCCCTCCTTTGCAGTCACTTACCATTATGATGTCTTGTTTCCATGTCTTATGAAATGCCAGAAGAATGTGAGTATCATGGACATACTGTGATTTGTGAAAATACTGTGATGGTTCAACAAAATAAACCAGTTTTGTATTTTATTACACGTGAATCAGTCTGCTTAGAGAAGGACCGTAAATAAGTAGATTGATTGAATGTATCAAAGGACCGTCTCCTTCCCTGTCTTGTAATTTCATGGTTGAAAGGCTAACAGCTTATTTGAATAAATGAATCAATTATAACACAGTGTAAAGTGTTTGATTAAACAGGATAATCGTTGCCGTTATTTGCAGGAGCCATTATCATCTAGTAAGTTTTCAATCTGTATTGCATTGCATGATATTGTAGTACAATCAATTCCCAATTTAAATTTTTAAATTAGAATTCATTTTTTAGGTTATCGTTTGAGTGAGCATAGGTGTTTTTATCCTCTAAAGTACATAAAAGCCTAATGATATGACAGTAGGTTTAGTCCACATGGATAAGGTGAAAATGTGTCCTATTCATCAAGGTTTACCACGATTTACTTGTTCGTGAATTTTTTCTTTTTTTTTCCTTTTGCTTAATTCATTTTGTGGGAGGGCACGACACATTAAATTGTAATAGAATAAATGAAAAAAAACTAGAGTATACTACATAAAAAAGAAACCGAATATCCTTTCCAAGAAGGTACCATTTTCTAACTCACCTCTTTATGCGCTTTAGATCTCCTTGATAGCTTGTTTATCTTAGTTAGAAAACCTTCATTTACTTAACATATGCAGATATCCGCATTCAAACCTTCATTTAGCCAGATATTTTATTAAAACAGACCTGATTAATCAACAGTCACACATGGAGAGAAGTACTCAACTGGGATATAAACCTGAAGTCCAGATTCACAACTGCTACATCACACAGTAGCTCAGTTTAACATCTGCAGTTATTACTCTGGCAGCACTTAATAAATCCTTGAACGCAATGGGACAGGCACATCTTGGAATCAATGTAGCACAGCTTCCAAGAGGCTCGACAACTCAGAAGTAGTTCCTCGGCAAATAGCTGAGAGCTGCTGTTGAGGAACAGACCAATACAGGCAGCAGAACAGTGTACCTAATAGATAGAGCCAGATAAGTCAAGACCTTCAAAGTGGGGTTTAAATAGCCGGATGATCATTACACACTGCCCCAATACTGGATTGTAATATATTATATACATATGCTGCAAGGGGTATTTTCTGCCCCCACCTACAAGTCTGACTGTGGTAAGTGGTTAAAAGATGGATCAAAGGGTTATTGCACCGTTTTGTGCCATCTTGTTTGTATTTGTTCTACAACGATCAATGTAACATTCTACAAAAAGTGAAATGCATGATGGGAAATCCCTACCGCAGTTTTGTGTAGTGCCGCAGACTGCAGAAGTCTTCTGCGCTAACAATGACATGAACAGAGATGTACTACAATTCATTCCAGTGCTATGACATGCATGGCAATTCTCCTGATGCACAGTGTGTATTATTTTCATTTCCCACCTCCAGAATTGTGTGTTTGACCCCATAAAAGACAAGATACTCTTATTTGCCATTCGTACAAGCGTGACTGCGGGTTCATAGAATTTCTTTTCCTTTTTTCCCACCTATCCTGTCTTGCTGTCCTATGAGTTACACACACGTCCAGGTGAGAGCAAAGTCTGGGGTCAGAGCCCAAGGTCAGCCAATCCAGAAACAGGTGCAAATACCCAGCCCACAAAGTCATACATTCTCTCCTCTCTGTGGATTTAGTGCAGTCTTTTGTTTCCACAGTCCAAAATGAGTGGTTCGGGATAGATACTGACACTGCAGTGACCGGGTCAACAGTTTACCCTGCCTGGTGACCTGTCCATCTTTGGGGTCCCTGTTGTCCTAATCGGATCAGCGGTTATTGAAAAGTGGTGCAAATTACCATGTATTTCCTTGCCAATTTGTCAATAAAATTCTCTGTCTGTCTGTCTGTCTGTCTCTCTCTCTCTCTCTCTCTCTCTCTACATATATACACACACACACACACATATACAGTATATATCACTTTCTAGGTCATGTTTTCAGCGGAGTAGCTTATGACTGGTAAAATGTAAAATGGAGCCTTTTTCATGTACCTCATAACAAAGTCACCGGAGCCTTAAATGACTGTGATAGTTTATCTTACTGTAGAAATACATAAAAACAGACTTTAAAGGTCGCCTTCACTGTCCATTCAACCATAAGCTGAGCGATCATGTTGTGTGTCGTTTGATAAGTGTCTATAATAGTCATATTGCAGCAAAGGGGATTACATTTATGTTCCAGAGACTGATGCCTTTTGACCAGAAACGGTTGAATGTGTTGAAGTATGCATTACGATAATTGTACATCACTGCTAAATGCATCGCTGTGCAAGTATTAGATAGACATATGGATTAAGTGACTTTCCCTCATGGTGTCTATTTCCCATTCTGAATCTCGAAAGGAGGAGACAATCTGACTTTCATTTTACAGTGACTTTTGCCTATTGCTATAATAAATGCAGAACAGAACAAGTGAAAACATCTTACATTGTGACTCAGGGTAAAGGGGATACTGAATCACATACTGAAGCACAAACAAGGTATGAACAATATTTTCTTAATATCTACAGTTAATATATAGCCTTTAAGGGGAGTGTTAAGCTGACATTTCTCTTTCAAAGTTCATTTTAAAAAGCTCCTTCTGGCTGAAATGTCCTAGATATTTTTAAGAATTTCTTTCATGCCTGCAAGTTCCTCTGTGAAATGATATACCCCTCAGATTTATTCGGGTAATTTTTCCAGATAGGGCCCTTGAATACAAATGAATAGACAAAGTAGCTTTTCAAAAGGCATTATTTCATGCAAATTTAAGCTATAATGATATTAATGCTATTCCCACATTTAAGGACAGGAATTATGGACTCTCATTAAAAGTATAATTCATTCTGAGTTATAACTTTATGTATTTTAAGCATTTATGTGCTCCCAATATAATCATAATGACTCAAATAACTACAATTCTAAGTAAAACATTAATGGGAATCAGTGTTTAATAAATGTGTTTTGTTTTCATGCCTGTTATGTCTCTATTTGTTTTTGTCTTTTGTTCTAAAATGTGCATATACTTGATTTATTTCAGTGTGTTTTTGCAGAGTCAACAGCATTCTGCATAGTTTCCCTTTTCTGTAGCTCACTGTAGACGCCCCATTTGGAAGTGAAATCCCCCTTGATGGTAGCAGTATTTGCTGTCATGATGAGATGCCCGTTGCTAATGGAGACAGTTTGGCCCAGTGCCTTTGGCTCAACAGGCGAACCGTTTCAACGATGTCTTGGCTGAAGGGTATCAGAAGAAACACTTGGCTTGCACTGCGCACACAGAGACTCATGGAGAAAGGGCGACTTATTGCCATTTCGCTCATGCTGACTATTCGTTTTCTATTCCATTGATTAACTATCCAGCCTAGTGATAGCTAACCCCACCCTACATTGCATTTCCCCCATTACCCAAAACCTTGTGACTATCAAGTGCTTGGATGCACCAATGAAAATCTTGTCGGGTATACGTATGAATGGTGCCTGAACAATCTATATGATTTCTAGTTTACAGGGAAATATAAAAGTCAGTGATAAATGCGTCAAACTGCAGGAAACAAAATTATGGCTTCTCCATTCTTATATAGTTTACACAAATGCTGCAGAAGCAGCCAAAATGCCATCACCATCTAGGCAAATGTTTTTAGCCGCGTGTCAGACAAAGCATCATTATTGAGATCACAGTGCATGATTATGTAACGGCTGCTTAACACGCTTTTACATTAATTCAAGATGCGTGAGAAGACAAGTACAACTAAGTGGAGCAGAGATAAAAGTTTTTAATAACATTTTTCATCATTCCACATGCTGTTGAATTATTAATCTGGACCACTGTAAGTCAGCCATAAGCCATTTGCGAGAAGAAAAGCGATATGGATGAGATAGGAAGTCGTAAGGGTGTTGACATATGTATCTTCTGTTATTACATATTTCATGCAAAACAAACAAAGCTTTGTTCATGCTCGTTATTTGCATAGGATTAATTGCACAGTGCTTTGCAGTACCCGTCCCCAATGTGGTTAGCTTGTTAATCGTTAATTGCTTTCAGTGGCTCAGTCCCTGAGAGTGAAGGTGTGTTTAGTGCAGCCTGTTACCACATGCTGAATGGTCCAAATGTCGCTCTGGGAAGGCACCGGAGGGAAGGTGAGATCTCGGATACAAAGAAGTTCCCTGACTTCCTTCTGCTAAGCTGTTTGATTCTTTCGACCTTTAGCACGAAACATATGGCTCGAGGATTACGATACGCTACTATATCCCTTCAATAAGAAGCCTTTTTCCTCATATTTAACGGTTTCCGATAAACCTTTGCCGATGTGAAGAGAATGACGGCTAACATGATGTGGAGACTTGATGCGATTGTGCATCAAAATGTTAACATTAAAATCATAATTTGATCCCAAAAGTAAGAGCATGCTATACCAGCCCAATACTCCCTGTGGCTAAAACCTTTTTAATTACCATTATTTAAAGGTTACACATTCAGAGCTGCTAAGTTTTCAAGTCATTATATCAGCCTGTTACCTTCTAATAAGATGACATCGGCTTTCTTGTTGCTGGCTAATTATCATTTTTATGTCATTTAAGAAAAAATTATGTAAAAATGTATAAATATCAATTTAACAAACATGGCTTGCGATGCAATACAAATTGTGCATTTTTGGGTCAATCTTTTAATTTTTGTTATACCGATATGAGGACAATATTTCTATATGGTACAAAAAAGAAGCAAGATCACTTGAGTCGTTTTCTTAGGCTGGCGCATGCAAGCCGCAGGCTGCCACAGATGGTCTTCAGTGTGAGAGGGAAAAACAGCATCGTCTGCAAGTTTCCTTCCCCTGAACGAAGCCGCCTTCAGGAGCATTTTAATCCTGCCTGCTACACAAGTAGCTGCCTCCCGTAAAGTCAAACCGGCTATACCAGTACATAGATTGTCCCAGGATTGTCCGGCAAGCATGGAGCAAAGCTCCCCCTGCTCCCAGTGCCCGGCTATGGTGGACCCCACTTCCCCTCATATATTGCGCGAAAATTATTTTTGGGAGAAAAGCTATATACGGAGTATATGACAGAAGTCATGTCTGACTGGGATTCAAAAGCTCACACCGAGACCATGTGGTACAACAACACAAACAGGCTTCTGATTCATTGTGACAGGATATCTCACATGCTCTCATGTTCTGTCCAGGGGCACATTTTTATAGCTGTATAGAGAAATCACTCATGCTAACACGTCCGTCAAGACAATGGGCAATTGCTTATTTAATCTTTTCGGCGATTTCTTTTTCCAGCTGCTCCCGTCGGAGGCTCGGTTTGTGCAGAGGTCACATCAACAGTTGATGGGTCGGCTCTGAAGCTCGCCTAGGTCTCAGTGTCGATGTGTCATGCCAGAACGTGCAATCTGGACAAGGCAGAGAGCCAAGCCATTTCCGACAGTGTTAAGTGCAGAATTCTGCAGTGGTGGTCATTTCAGAGCTTTATGTCATTTCCGTATAATTTGTTGTGCAGTGTCATAATATTTACGTTACACAAATATCATCTGGCACAGGTTTTTGCCTCCAGCGTAGGCAAAAAATGAGCTTTCAGGTACTGTAGCAATGGCACGCTCACTTGCAATGACCTCTGGTGGTATGCCATCGCGATGCGGGTTTTTGTTGCTGGCAAAACAAACAATAGTCTAGCTGAGCCCCTATATGGTTTCATATCTAGCTGAAATGCTCTGCCATCTGGTCTCTGTTCGCAGCATCACTGGGTCCAAAACAGAGGATGAGCTGCTTTTCTATTACCAGGTCAGTGTTAGCTTTAGCTTAAAGTATAACACTCCACTCAGTGCAACTGACATTTCACCCGTAGAATTTCCTCCTAAAGTAAGCCACACTGGACAATAGGTACTAACACAATAATATCGTTCCCGTTATGCGTACTGTGTTACATTGTGATCATACTCGTATCACAGATTTGCGCATTAAAAAAAAAAAAAAAAAAAAAAAACTTAAGCACACGTAATTGTGTACTTTTAGAATTAAAAAATATTCCAAATTACTTAGTCCAAATCGATTTATTGGACATATTAAATTGATCTTGACATCAAACAGTATAAACGAAAGCATTGTTTTACATGGTTATCTGCAGGTTTTTCACCAGAATTTATTTAAACCCGTTATATCTCCACCTGCGGAAGTCTTCAGATCCCATTGTATAAATAAATGTTTTATACCAGTCCCAGGAGTGAAAGTTATACCTTGAATTCAGCATCAAGGTTACACAAGGCATTGCTGAAAGATCCATGTCCAATCATACACACAGGAGATATGAATGTCAGAGGGCAAAATATCAATTTATTGTGTTAGCAGGTGTCTGAATGGACAAATATGCTTTGGATTCCACAACTTATTCATATTTAAGCAATGCTCACTGGCAACAAAGTCACACCAGTATATTTTCAGAGGGACCAGCCACAAGTTATATGTTGCCTATTTCATGTAATTAACAAGGGCATTAAGGGTAAAGTGACGCTTGTTGCTTGTCTGCTGCTTCTGCACCTCTATGTTTCTTACTGTAGTTTTCTTATGACACTTAAGAGTGATCTTCCCCTGACATTTTACCTCGCAACATCAACCAGCAAACAAGCATTGAGATCCCAGCTGAATACGAGTGTCCTGTCTTTGATTAGGACTGCGTTCCTTTGTTCGGCCGGACAGTCTACCCCTGAACTGACATTGAATCTGTTTTTCTCCAGCAGCCATGGTGTGCCCTGGGAATGACTCCCCCAGTGAGCTACATTTTTTATTTTTTATTTTTTTTATTTTTTGACAGGCCATGTTTTAATGCGGTGCTCAGCTAACAATCAGTTGCCCCCATGTCCCTGACTCACTCCACTAGATCTCAACTGGGGGTGATTCACTGGGGTCATTACATGGTCTCTCAACAGCTGTTTTTATCTCGTATTTGGAATCTATCATTTTCATTCGCTTTCTGGACAGCCTTTGCACAATCCGGCTTTAGTATGGCACATATCAGTACAGATAAGTTAATTCACATATAGGGTAACCCCTTTTAACGTGTCCATAAATGAATGAATGGTGCATTTATATAGCGCTTTTCAAGGCATCCAGAAAGCTTTACAGAACCAGTGGGGAGGCACTGCATCCTCCTCCCACCTGGATGATGCAATGGAAGCCGTTCTGCACCAGTACACTCACCAGTAGCTAAGGTGGTGTATGGGCAGGGGAGAATTTATCAGTTATATACTGGATGTTTAAGAGGCCAGATCTGATAGGGCCACAGTGGATAATTTTAGCCAGGACATTGGGGTAGCACTCCTACTCTTTCAAAGGATGCCCAGGGATGGTTTTTGATGGTAAAGAGTCAAGAGTCAGAATCTGTTTTACATCTCATCTGAAGGACGGCACCATTTTCCCTGCACAGTGTCCCCGTCACTGCACTGGGGCACTGGGATCCATACAGGCTACAGGATAGTCTAACCTGTTGGCCACACTAACACCACTTCCAACAGAAACCCAGCTTTCCGGGGTGGTCTCCCTTCCAAGTACCAGCCAGGCACAAATCTGCATAGCTTCAGGTGGATTACTTAGGGTTACATCCTCTGGTTCAGGGGTGGCCAACCTTATCCGCAAACGGCCGCTGTGTATGTGCGTTTTCGCTGCAGCTCCCTAATAAGATTACTAATTAGAGGACTGATTGGCTGAAGAGTCCTCACACCTGGGTTTGAACAGCTGACCTACAGGTTATCCCACAAACCTGCATACACACCGGCCCTTTGCGGATAAGATTGGCCAACGCTGCTCTGGTTCCTCTGTGCAATAGGTCGCCCAGTCCAGGAAGGCCAGTCCACATCTTCCAGCCTACCATTTCCCAGAAGTCTTTGCCTGTCCTTTATTTTGTTGCAGGAGCCTACAGTATAAAGCAAGAAGAGGCAGAAGACCAAGCCCTTTAGCTCACTTGGCACCATTTTGAATCCTTTGTGTTATTGATTGATTTTCCAGTGTTTGATGTGTACTTCCCCTCTACACCATGAGTTCTGGAATATCCCTTTGTTTAGTTTGCTTGGTTTTGTATTGGAGTTCTCTGGTATTTACTGACCTCTTTCTGTATACTGGACTACGACTTGTGTCTTTGCCCTGTGTAACACTGTTGCTTGGAGTCATACTGCATGTATATACATTGTTGTATATTTAACCTTCTCTTTATCTGTACTCGTGCTGTGTTTGTTAGACTCTTTTCCCCTCCCCTCTCTGTTACAGCTTCCACACCTAGACAAGTCATAACTACAGGTGGTATGGCTGATGCATCCTTCTGTGTAACAGTAAGTAACAGGTATTGCACTGCATTGCCACAATTACCATAAACTAATCAGGAGGATGAGTCCCTTACTTTAAGAGCTGATTTCCCTGTATATTTACATGCTAAATGTACTCCGATGAAGCTGTACTATGTTGTAATAACATGTCAGAATTACCAAGGATGATGTATAAACCAAAAAATAGGACCTAAATGTATTCAGATTTAATTTGTTTAATCTAAATTGTTATCTTTCAGATTTGCTCTGGCCTGAAGACTTGATGTTTATTACTCATTTTCAAATATTTATCCGTACTTTGGGATGATCATCTCACACAGCGGTAACTTTATTAAAATCAATATCTTTACACCAGCTGCAGTGTTAACAGTGGAGATGCCACTACATAAGTAACAATTAACCCGTCATTCACTGTTGATTTATGTAGTCAATTTTAACTTTAAATTCAGCTCTCGGGCTTCATGTTTGACCTATCAATCTTCTAAACGATCATCCTGGTCAGGGTCGCGGGTGGGGGCCAGGAGCTTCTCGCCGGCAGGGGTACGCCAGTCCCTCTTGGGACATACACATGGAATTATACACTATGGACAATTTAGAGTCCCCAGTTAACTGACTGTCGTCGGACTGCAGGAAGACGGCAGCGAGAATTCCTAAAGGAGAATGACGGGCGGGGCATGCAGTCTCCACTCATAAAGGTGGGGGCTCAATCCCAGCCCAAAGGTGTGAGACAACATTGCTACTGGCTGAGCCATTGTGCTGTCCTTATGCATTTCATGTCATTCACTGGTATTTTTGTGCCGTTGCACATTATTTCCTATATCGCATAGGTTATGATACATGACTAACATCACAACCGACCTCTTTAATGTTGCCAGCTGAGAGCACAGTTCACAGACCACTTTTAACCTACCCGCGAAGCACGGATATATAAATATCAAAGGTGAAATAACAGTTTTCTCTTCACGTTCGTTCCTCAAACGCTAGGCTATGTCAACAATAACCTCGGTAATGGCTATGAAATGTACGAGAGGGATGTGATTTCAAGGGGTGCGCATATTCAGGAATACTTCAGGGAGGCGAGTCGATGTCAGGGGGGTTTAGTGATTCTTCTAAAGCGCTGTTGCGTCCCGTTGATCTCTGCGGGATTTTGCAGGTCCGGGGCTCCATGGCCCTTGTATTGGACAGCACATGTTGGCTTTAAGAACTTTCGGACACATTTAATGGATTTGGATGACTGATCAGTCAGCTGCCCTGACATATGGCATTCAACGTTACGGAGAACATTAATTAAAGCTGACATTAAAATTGGACCCACACTCATGTGGTTAACTTAGCTGGAAAAAAAGAGGGAAAATTTATTCCAGACTGACAACGGGCCTGGCATTGCAATGTATTTCAGTCCTTGACCTTAGAAGTAACATTTAAGCAAATACATAAAAAAAACTAGAAATTAAGACAGGAGTTAATATCAAATAAATCCTTTAAATTAAAATGACTTCATAACCTTCTTCACTAATGATAACCGTCACAGACATCAAAAAGTATTCATTATATTTAGAAATATTTAATTACTATGCAGAGTAAAATACAATGAAATGCTGAACAATGCATTAATTTAATTTACGAATGTAATAGTAATACTAATTAAAAGCACTATATTTCATTGTGGCCATTGCACCATAAATGTATTTGCTATTTTTTATATTTTTCAGGTTTTTAAACAAACACAAAACATTATAATTTACTTATCATTCAAAGAACGGATACTGAACGGATTCTTATGGATTCTAAACTTCGTAATACGATCCTACTTGTGTTGCTATTGTTTTTTTATATGCATGCTCCTTTAAACAAGAATCTTTCTGGGTTTTATATGAGCAATGAGCCAGTGTTAAAGGCCTAAGCGACACTGGTATTACAAATAACAATATGAATATCCTTGAGAATCTGTGGAACAGCTTGGAAACTGCCATCCAAAACTGATCGCCAAGTAATTTGAGAGCGTATGGAAATCTGCTAAAAAGAATGGTCAAGATTACACTGTCCCAGTGTATAAATTTACCCAAAGATTTTACAGGCTGTTATTGCTGTCCATGTTTCTGAAAAATGAACAAGTCAACTATGACACATGGAAAAGAACATTGTATTTGTTCTTAATTTTTCACTGAAACTAATTGTAAGTTTATACCCATAGTAATCCATGGCATTTTTACTGTAGAAAAATCAGTAAGTAAGAGGAGTAAAAGAAAATGTGTCAGTTTATCTCCCAAAGTAGGAAGGATCTGAGTGTTTATGTCATTGAAATAATTGTATACTTAAATAATAATTGAAATTGCCCATTTTAAAATCACTCTACCCAGCTAAATCAGTAAAAGAAAATACTGAGGCTTAATTTAATGAGCACTTTGTTAACCAACAAAATGCTTGTTTCATTTCTGTTCCCCTTAGTGATGAAATAATGGAAAATGTAACATAATCCACAACCAGAAGGCTTAAATAATTTCTTGCAACTTGAGGGCACAGGAGAGTACTTCATTTGGCTCTCGAGACCATCTGTTAGATAAAATGACTGCCTGTCTGACCTCCAAATGAGATGTTTGATTATACTTTGCGTTTGTTCTCTATACTATCATAAGGCCGCCACAGCGATGTAATTCGTAACAAAACTTAGTCGAAATACAGGATAAAATTTGTGAACAATCATGGAACTAATGAATACTTTGTGCACCTAATGGCAATATAGGGATCTGTTACCACTTTATTTATATTCTGGATGCCAACTGTGCCTAATGATTCTGTCGTCTTGTTGCGTCCATCTATCCTATCGATGTTCTTTCTCACTTATGATGACCACATGACTGCTGCTTTTTTCATCATATTTCACACGGCATTCTCTTCTTAAAAAAAAAAAACAAAACAATGATCGCAAATGTTAACAGTACTGTATGTCCTTGGTGCAATGGTTAAACGCAGCTAGTTAAAAGTGATAATTTACAATAGTGCACAGGCACTAGGGAAACGAAAATGCAGTCTGAAGGGGGATTTATTTTTAGGAAGTCTACCGGTGGGCTCACTTCATCCTGAAATGGCCTTTTCGTAGCCTGCCCAGAGGGTATAAAGGAAAGTAAAGCTGACCACCAGTAGAATTATAATTGTTTGTCTTGCCTCCATAAACATGTGAAAGAGGACAAAAGAATGCAAAATGATTTCAGGACCCAATTGCCTAATACTCTCAATATTTAAGATAATACTCTTTTATACCATTTTATGACAGTCTTCTCTTGGACAACAACAATTTTGTAACCAAGAGGCAAAGGTTTTAGGTCATAATATAACAGATACTTAAAAATAAATTAAGTTGAATGTATGATTTCTCAAATGATACGCTGGTAAAATACAAAACAGATTATGACGTCTATTGTTTTTTTGAAAGCTATTGCATCAATAGCACTGTAACAATACTAGCTTGTTCAAATTGTGTTTCCGATTAATATCAATTTAAAATCCCACTTTATTTCACTGGCAACTCTAAGCTGTTCTCCTAGGGGTGCAAAGTGAGACAGCCCAAAAAGTCATTCACCAAGATATATATCTTAGCAAAAAAAATATATATAATTTTAATATAAATAATTATGCATTGCATGGAGTTCATTTAGGATGTCGCCAAATCCACTTTTGCTAGTTTATAGTATAGTTCTGAAAATTTCAACAAAAACAGTCCATTAATGGGCAAAGTTAAAAATTGCTTGTCAGGGTCAGTACCTGTCTGTCCGAGTCTTTCATGCCTCCTCCCTGTTTGGCCAGCTGGTGTCGCTGGCCATCCCGTCCTCCCCATTGTCAGAGTCTTCAGTGTGTTTCCCTTGCTCCCTAGCTGGCTGCTTAGCTCATTGTGCTAAGCATGTGGTTATCTATAAACCCCATGTCATGTGTTCAAATCCCACTTCCTCCTTTGTGCCTTTAATTTGTTTTACCAGCCTTCATTATTTTCCCAGTGTTAGATTCTGTTTCCTTGTTTCTCTGTCAGTTTCCATGTTGGTCTCACAGTTCCTTGATTTAATTATTGGTTTTGCCTGTTTTCTTGCGCCAGTCCCTGTGTGTTTTACCTTATTTCTCATTGTCCTGTACCCTTCCTGATTGGTTAGTTGTTTCATGTCTCATTGCTGCTGCGTTGTTACCCGATTCAGTTTGTGTAATTATGTGGGTCATTGTATTTCAGAATGTTTGAAGTTACCTTGTGTTTTACATTTGTACTTTGTTCCCTGCCTGTCTTGTCCTTGTTGCCTTGTTAACTTTTCGTAGTTAGTCTTTGTTTCTCCTATTTGCTTTTTGACCCCTCGTGGTCCGTTTTGTTTTGTTAGCGTTCCCAGTGCTTTTGGTTCCTGTTAAACCCCTTTGTTCCTGTGAGCCGCAAGTGCACCGTCCCCTCCTCACCCGCCCCCACCATGCCCCGTCCCCGTGATAGATATTCCCGAGTTCTTGACGGTGATAAGATCAGACCTTGGAAAAGCCGAGCCAGACTACAAAACCATCAGGTTGTTGTTCATTTACGTTTAGCTCAGATTACCTTAAATCTGATAAGTTATATGGCTAAGCTAGAAATCCTGCTTTCTGACACAGGCCCCTTGAAAAACTTAATTTTACAGTATTCCATTAATGTTACATGAATACATTTCAGCTTTTCTCTTTTTTATACTCCCGAATGGTTCCACGCACTCCTGTTATGTCAAAATTGTCAATCTTTATTCATGATTTTAAGTTGTGCAGAAATTCCCTTTCAGATTGTACATCTCCAGTTGAACAGAGCTGCAGCCAAACTACGTCACCTGACCTGAATACTGCACGCTGATTCACCGAATGAATTTATCGTGTTGTGTTCAAAAACACAATTAGCATTTGTTGTTTTCTGCTGGAAAATGTGAACTTGCATTGCCTTGACAACGGACAATAACAGCGATTGTGACAAAATGTATTTAGGGTTTGGAATGTGTTATGTGGTAAGAACAGTGGTGGGTACAGCTAACCAAAAAGTTAGCTTTGATAACAACTTCACTAGTAACTCCAAAGTTTAAATTGATAATGCTAAACCGATAAACTGCAAAAAATATTAGCGGAACGTAACAGTAACTGCTATCTTTTATTATGTTTAGCTTTTATTATGTTTAGTTTGATTTTAGACTCTGAAACCCCTCAATCATACTTAGACAGCTGAAATTCTAACCTGTTTTATGATTTTGCAAGCCTGCAGTGACTACCCTGGGGATATTTAGGACTAACCCAACTGGGAATCGTTGAATTGTGTAGAGACTCTGGAGTAAATTTTGTATGAATGATATTCCGTTTGTGAGATGTACGAGTCCTATCCCTGACTGGTCTATGCTGACATTTTGCCCTCAGTGAAGCCACTTGGGGACTACAAACATGGCGCCGTTTATCCTATCCCTGACTGGCCTATGCTGACATTTTGCCCTCAGTGAAGCCACTTGGGGACTTCAAACATGGCGCCATTTATCCTGAACTAGGACGGAGGGTCTCAGGCCTTTATTTCTCTATACCACTATCAATCAAAACCCTTTAAATGAAGGAAAATAACCAGGGGCTAAAGCAGGATTTCCCCTTGTCATATTTAAGGTAGTCTGGGCTAAATGTAAATGAACGAAGTTAAAGTCCATTTAAACTAAGGTACCTGAAATCCAACAAATTTTGCGACTAAGCTTTGTGACACAGGCTTAGTTCAGGATACCCCAGTTCAAATAGACTTCACCTCTGCTCACTTACATTTAGCCCAGACTACCTTAAATATGTCAAGTTATAGACCTATCACACCTTGTGATTACATGTACTGTAGTCAGTGAACAGCATGCCAGATAGACTATAGCAGACATTCTCACAACTGACAGGAGCAGATTTGTGTGATTTACGGATTAACAAACGTTTTTGACAGTTAAAGTTTATTCATCTGTGAAAAATGTTAGCAGATTTACTGTTAGCGGAACTAAATTTAGTGGAAGCTAATTGGTTCGCTGATGGTTTTCAAAGTAAGCAGAAACGCTAATCAAGTTAGCTTTGCTAATTAGCAGATTAGCGGAAACCCTACTCACCATTGGATAAGAATAACTCAGGACAGCCAGTTCATGTTTTTAAGAGTTGCATTCTTAATTTTTTGCAAATGGACTTCTCATTTATCTTACGCTTCATGTTGCTGTATCATTTATGACTGTTTACATACACATTGCATTATGCATATAAACTCTTGTGTCCAGCTCCCTGTTTCATACTTTAAGTGCTTTGAAAGCTTCCCCTTATCACTGGTTTTCCTGTACCACGGTCCTGGGGGAATAGTATTCTGCGCCGCTGTATACCTGTACCTGCATGGTGTGACAATAAAGCCACTTGACTTGGCTTTGAACAATTAAAAAAATAAGCTGAATCTACGTCTATCGTTATATCAAATGAGAAAAAAAAAAAACAACATCAGATTGCTTGGCTTCTTATCAGTGAGAATTTAAGATAAAAAAAGAGATCTGTAAATGAGGATGCATATTGTAGAGTCAACGTTTTCTCACATAAAATGCCAAGCAATAAATAATAGCAGGTCAGCTGAAGACCATCTAAAATGATTAATTAATATTCATGGGTCAACTGGAGAACATCTTATACAGATGATAAATATTCATGGGCACTGCAAGAGAGTAACTAAACATAGGCAATAAAATGAAAAGTGTTGTACTGTGTGCCTCTTTTGGCCAACAATAACAATAATCAGCATGTACGGGAAAATGTTAATATAGACTATGATTAAAACAGCACTCATAAGCACATTACATTAGGTCTGACAGGCTTTTCCTTTCACTTAATAATCCCAGTCTTGTTCCCACTCTCGTCCCTCGTACGTGTGAATGCGTATGCACATATTTTTGGACTCTCGCATTTTTGTTCTTCCGAGTAGGATGGCCTGGAATGCGCCAGCGGAATGCCATTTTCACATTTCGCAGTTTTCTTTTCAGCTATCATACGTACAATGGGTAGAAATATGTTTTTTTTTGTTGCCTCATGGAGAATTCCTGAGACTCCCTCTCAAGGGGAAAACCTCCTGGTTTGGGAAGCACGGGTGTGTATGACAGCTCTTGTGCGAAAATTAGACATGTTGGAAACCCATTTTGCCTTGTCCTGTTCAAACATGTTGAATACAATAGCCTGAAAATACATAACCACTGTGGCTGCTTGTCCCTAGTCTTGTAAAGACATCAAAGCAAATCATCTGAAAGGACAGGTATTCTACTGAAACGTTAAAATACAATACTGACCAGATCTGTATGTCACTGCATTTTCCCGCAGTACAAATTGAGATATTGCAGAAAAGAGTCTTGCCCACTGGATACGGGTATTTCCTTAGTTCATAAAAAATACATCTAAACTGATTATCTTTTCTTGCAAATGTATTATTTACATAGGGTCAATGTGAAAGTGCCTTTTATTCATTTATAGGACATGATGGGGTTTGCGCAAATCATATAATCACATCAGTGCTTTCTTCTGTAGACATATTATACTGGTACGCATCCATCAAGCCATATTGTTCTCCAGTGGCAGACAAGGAAAATATTAATGATTAATTGAAATCCTACTGCGGTAAACAGACCCATAAACCTGAAGTGCACTGTTTTCCATATTCATACATTCTCCCAATTAAAGTGTACCATAATGTACATGCAATTAGAAAAGGATTCCATGCTAGATAATATGCCACTCTAAATAGAACATTTTACTGTGATTTGGAGAAGCTTCAGACAAGGCATTGTTATACTTGCCAAAAAAAAAAAAATAACTGAAGAAATAAGCATTATAGTTCTTTTAATGTGGTAGTCTTTAGCCTTGCCTAAGTGACAATTCTGCTGGAAAGGACATCCCCACCACAGTGAAATCCATTCATTCATTCATTCGCTTGTTTGGCCAGACTTACGTTTCTGTTAGGCTTCAGTTCCTGTGACTAAGACCTCGTGGACGCACACCTACAAGGACAATTTCAGAACCAAGACCGTTCCATAAGCTTCCATGAGCATTCTATCAAAATTAGCATGTGGATATGTCTGCAAACATTTTAATTTTTCTAAATACGGGCACAGTATTTGCTTCTAGTTGTCACTGAGATATATTTCAGGAAATCAGGAGACTTTTTTTCTTTGCGCTCACCATGAATCACATTTGTGTAGATGATATGGAATCAGAATTTCCAGCGCTTACTGTGTCCTGAAGATGCCAGTTTGTGGTCCAGGTTTCTCTATGTTAATTTATGTTCGCCTACATTATGCTCTTTTCAAAACCTCTGGTGTATTTAAATCTTTTTGTTTGCAGGAGATTAAATTAATATTATTTGCAAATACTAATTCAGTCAGCCATGTCAACATACTGACATTAACTAGTATGCAAATGTTCTACTGGATTTCTGATAAGATGTTTGAATGCCATTTGTCTTAACGAGCGCCACAAGATGAATACCTGAAAAAAAGACAATTCAAATTATTTTGCCATGATTAATGCATATTTTACTGCTGAATGCTAATACATTGCAATAAAATGGTCTAATGGGCTGCATTTTGTTCCTATGATACAGAAAAATACCCTTAGCTCTTCACAGGAAAGTGTCACAATAGCAATGACCCTGAGGTCAAATTGTGTCTGCCCCAATTATATGGGTACTTTTCTAATTAGAAATTAAATGGTTTACATGAGTAACTGAAGTCTTCCTTTGTCAAATGCCAATCAGTTAGAGCATTAGCAGTTGGCTAATTGTTAAATCCCCTACTGACTCACAAGAAGCAATGGAAACCCATTGTTGAGTTTAATACACTTCTGTACTTGATCGGGAGGCAAAGATACCTACATAACATGCAAAGTGGATAATGTGGCACAGCGTGAAGAACTGGCAGGTCTATCTCAAAGCCTGAAGATACCTCATTCCAGGGAAGTGGATTTTCACACTCTCAAAAAAGCTATTTATCCCGGAGTGCCTGCTGTGTCTGCAAGCCAGGGTAACTGGAGATAGTTTGCTCGAAACTGAACATACTATAGTAAAGTGTGAATTCAAGAAACAAAGTAGGTCACCCAACCTCCACTTCAAAGAAGAACCCTTTCAAAGTGCCATTCTAAAATTTGTATTTGTAGGGTGAATATTAATTACAGGAATCGTTGTATTAGTGCAGTAATACAGTAAATAACTAAATATTTATTGCTGTAGGATAAATACATTTTTAATTTATGGTTTATTTATTGATGTAAATGTTTTAATAGCAGGCATAGTCAGGGACTCCCATGGGCCAACAGGGCATCCATTATCAGTAATAACACTACAATGGATATGGGCAGAAGCTCATCTCACTGTGAGGCCGTCTGACTCGCTGCCAACCTGCCCGCTAATAACAGAGAGACTGGCATCAGGCACTCTGATGAGTCCTTGTATTAACCTCCCGCTGCCTCTCCAGCAGCTGCAAAGCACAGAGGACACGCGGGCAGAGGGTCGGCCCGCAAGCCACAGTCATCTTCGTTTCTGATGTCTAATTAATGGTTTGTGCGTATGTGTGTGTGTGTGTGTGTGTGTGTGTTTGTGTGTGTGTGTGTTCTGATTGAAGTATACAATCAATGCGCGATTCTATCTGCTGCAGTCAGTTATGGTTCAGTTTATGAGCGTTTGTGTGCGTGTGTGTGTGTGTATTTGTGTGGGGGGGGCAGGGGTCAGTATTCTGTCTGTCAGTCAAGAAGAGCAGTCAGGGG
>JAODKE010000041.1:6098349-6110475 GCA_026779605.1 Mormyrus hasselquistii
GGTGGGGGGGTGGGGGGGGGGGGGGGGGGTGGGGGGGGGGGGGGGGGGGGGGGGGGGGGGGGGAGGGGGGGGTGGGGGGGGGGTGGGGGGGGGGGGGGGGGGGGGGGGGGGGGGGTGGGGGGGTTGCGACTATTTGTGCTCCCTGCATTTTTTGCTTCCTGCTTCTGCTTTGCTGTGTCTGATCTGCTTTTGCTTTTCTGGGAGTCACTCTAGACCCGAGCTCCATTTCCTCTAGCCGGCATTTGCAGCTTTCGTAATTTTTAAAAAATTTTTTCCAGCCGACTGAAAGATCATTTATTATATGCCCCCAAAAAGGGAATCCCCCCCCCCCCCCACTAGTTTAACAAAACCCATTTATTGTATGTCCCAGCAAAGGGAATCCCCCCCACCCAAAAAAAAAAAAAACACTCAGGTCAGATTCCAAACTGCCCATGAAAACCATCACTTTCACACTCATAAAATGTTCTTGTGATCTTTACTGTTTAATTGGTATATAGAGAAATGAATTCTGAATCAGGCGCAGTGACTCAGTGGGTAGCTTTCTCGCCTCACACCTCCAGGGTTGGGGGCTGTAGTGGGGGGCATGTTCTGCCATGTCACATGGGTTTTCTCCAGGTACTCTGGTTTCCTCCTGCAGCCTAAAGGATGCACAGTTATGCCAATTGGCTAATCTCTTAATTCTGTTTTTTTTTAATAGTCTGCATATGTATGAGCCGTGTAATAGTGCGATACACCGGCATCCTGTGTAGGATGCACTGTTTTCTTGTGCCCTAAGCATTCTTGGATCGTCTCTAGGCCCCTAGAATAAGGGTTTGGAACATGCATATTTCATAATATTATATGCAATTCAATAAGTTTCTTTATTAATACAGCATGCTTAGGTAAAGACTAACATAACAGTACAATAAGCATTTTTTTATGTATTGTGTGTTCTAAATAAGAACATAAAATATTCCTTATTAATTCTAAGATGTTATTGCCCATGCTATCTTTCAGGCTCTTGGCACTGATGTTGTATTAACTGTTGTTCGCTATGTTTAAGAAAACCAAATGCATCTTTTTTTCATCTCTTTGGAACAGTGTCAAACAGAGTGTAATGAATAAGCTTGCATTTCAGTGCCTTTAACAGCACGCTCATTTTCCATGGGAAACCGGTGGCGGCGTTAGAAAAACATTCATTAGTTGTAAATGGAGCCATAAACGCTTGTGAATTAAAGTCTAACAATCATACATCACACACAGCAGGCTGATCAGTTTAGAAGATAACAGACAAATAAAGGCACCATAGAGTGCGTCTGACTGATCCCGTGGTGCTTTCAGCTAAACACGGATGCTGCTTTCGAGTTTTCCTAGCATTATTATCCTCCTTTTACACCCATATATATTTTTCATAAATACTCCTTGTAAGTCTTTGTCTATGTCCTTAGCAGACTCCGATATTAAAAGCGTAATATTCCATCATTTTTTGTAGCAAAATTTATGACTCTGGAATGAGATTTTGACAATGAAATCTGAAATTGGTCTGCGCGTTAAAAACCTAGACTTGGGGTTAAGGTAAGATCAGTATCTGTTACAGCATTAAAGATTAACTTCAAACGGGCCCGACCTCTGGAGTTAATGTACTTGCAAACCCGCTGAAGTAATCAGACATTTAATCATAATTACTAAAAGCACAACATCATTCCTTGTAAAGCTGTCTCGCTTGGGGCGTTGCATGCGTTACATTAGTGGACCTTTTAAATGTGGCCGCTGTGTCCACAGCGTTATAATTGCCTTCTGCTTCCAAGTGTGAGTGGATAAATATTTTAGTCTTTTCTCTCTGTCAGAGGGATGTAAAGTGGATCTCTAAGGGAAAGCTGAGCTCTCTCTTCGCTTCATACTTCGGGGATTAACATATCGTTATTTCAATGAGCTTCTGCAGTTACTCTGCTGAAGGCTGAACAGGACCACATGGCGAGCCAAACAAAGAGGCCTAACGCCCATTTGAGGTACTTATTTGACAAATCATGTATTTAAATAGGTATTTTGAGGTTGGAATGTACAGAGAGGGGAATGTAAAAAGCAAAAGAACACCGCTGGTGCTAGTTTGGAAAAATGAGATCCACTTAAGTAAACATGAACATGGAGTAATGATCTTGTTGAATCATAAACCATCTTGGGCACAAAAAAAGAGAAACATTTGCCTTTAAGCGGTATTTTGTTTCTAGCGGACAATACAAATCTATCATTGCTTTCTAGAGAATTTGATATTCTACGGTCAATAGAGATGATACGTCAACAGTACCGGTCATCCAGAAGAAGAAGAAAAAAACACCAGATGACAAGATGGAGAATGGCGTCAAAGCCTTGTAGCTCTAACATTACCACTCTAAGAAAAGGGAAGTATGGTATTACAAGGAATGAATATTCTGCGTGCCAGTGCCAGTTTGAAGGAATGCGGAGCCCCGTCGCACACAAATAAAGTCTGTGCTGCTCAACTTCACTGAAGTGCTACTCGCCTTGTAAAGCTGTGGATTTCTATTAGACTGTAGGAGTCCATTCAATCACACTGGAAGCCCATTAACGTGTGTCAATATGGGGCAGCATAGATAGCACATAACAAAACTATAGACAGCTTCTATATGAACAGAATACAGAGATGGCACTTGATCTGATTCTCCAGAAGCATAATACATTTTCAATGGCTACTTCTTTCAAACACTGCTTTGCTACTCCAATTTACTCAGATTTTTCTGGCTTATTTTTCACAACCTTAGAGTTATATAGCAATAACAGAATATTTCTCATATTTAATTAGGTGTCTATTTAAATTTACATGTATTTCATAACAATTTATATTTCAATTGTAATATTGTTGCAGTGACTAGTGCACATCACTTTTCGCCATTATATCACTAATTAGAACGTCTGTCGTGCTATGAAAACATTATATGAGGCCTATTTGTACGGTTCCTATAGCATATGCAGTAAATCTTTCCTTTGACGTTGTTCTTTCACTTTACTGGGTGCACTATAATATCCCCAATGGGTGATAAAGTAAATACAGTAGCTATAAACAGAAATTATGGCAGCTATTATTATCATTAAGACCACGTTCCACTAATGCAAACAAAAAGGTCAAGAAAAGCTGTTTAACAACAGACAAGCATCCCGCAGGTGCTTTCTTCGGAGAGAAGATCATCAAATGATTCTTTGAACGGGTAACTGCTGCCGCGAAGCTCATTCACAAATCAAATTTACTGAGGCTCAGTAGAATTTCAGCCCCATCCCCTTTCCCACAAAGTGATTGTTAATGTACAGCAGCCAAGAGTCTAGAGGAGTCCATCATCAAAGATGTATTGGTCATAACCGACATGACATCACTTGGTGAATTGTTCTCTGCTCTTGAAGAATTCTACATCCCTGTATGTAATAATATACTGGAGGGAAATGCCATTCAGAATCCATCTTTAATGGCGAACGCTTCAAGCATCACTCAGATGAAAACTGCCATCTGGATAGCGTTGCTTGAGTCAATCAATTTGTCACATTAATTCGAGCACAAGTGACAAACACTTAAAATCCCTTCAAGTACTTCCAAATCATAATGCTCACACAGGAAATAACAAGGGATTTAACTATGGCATATTAAATCTTGGATATGGCACAAATCATTAAGAAATCCTTAATTTTGTGATGAGCTTAAATTTCTATAATTTATACAGCAGAAAGTTAGCAAAGATTTTAAGGAAACTTTTAGAATAGAGGTACTTTATTAATCCCCATGGAGAAATTCTCTTTTTGGCCCATATCACTCTCCATATAGGTGAGATCAAGCTTGGGGGGTTACGGCAAAGGGCAGATACCGTGGGGCTACTACAGAGCTAGAGGTTGGGGGCCTTGCTTGAGGCCCCCCAGCCATGTGATTATTTTGCCCAGGCTAGGCTAAATCCAGTGACCTTTCGATTATGGGCACAGGGGCTTAGCCTGTTGAGCCACACTCACATTACCCATGTTAGATTGACAACGTTACAAACCACATGACTTCGGGGGTTTGACTCTTGCCTCTGTTATATGTGGAGTTTACCCATTCTCTCCATTTTGTCAGTCTATTCGGCTTTTCTGAAATTGGACTTAGCGTGTGTGAGTGTATGTTTGTATGTGCCCTGCGATGGACTGACGTCCTATCCAGGGTGTACCCTGACCTAGTGCTGAATATCACCTGGGATAGACTCCAGACTCCCCTGCAATGGACGGATGTAAAATTCACTGTTAACAGAAAAGTATTCCTGTGGTAAGTCTTTTTGGTAATCCTTTATCTAATTTTCCTATAGTTGGCAGAACAACTCTTAGGTTGCTTGAAGATCACTCATGGGTAGGATGGTTTAGGATATTCCAGATCTAGGAAATTTCAGATCTTGGAAGTGATATTTCATCACTCATTTATTCTTAAGGCAACCGGATGCATCTTTGGATTAATGCTTCGGATCTCTCTTTTTGCACCATCCATTTCAAGGCTACACCTTTCAGTTTTACTGTTCTGAGGGCAGAACAAAAAATGATTATTTCAGAGCGATAACCAATCAGATCATAGAGGAGGTTGGTCTCAGCGACTACTGGGGGCTAGACCAAGACATCTGATTGGTTGGTCCCGCCTCCTTTAGTTGATTGGAGCATATAAATCAACATCACCCTGAAGACTTAATGAAAATGGCAGGTAGGGTATCAATTGTTGTGTTCTGTGATTGTTGTGGTTGCTGGTCCATCTGAGCTCTTAAGAAATAGGATTTAACTGAGCTAATTAAAGTACTCACTGAAATGTGATAGATAGATAGATAGATAGATAGATAGATAGATAGATAGATAGATAGATAGATAGATAGATAGATAGATAGATTTTAAAATCCAGTGTTCAGTTAAAGGTAGAAAAAGTACAAATATATTGATACATTTTTTTCACAATTGATGGAATGAACTTCTTTGAATAACAGTAATACGTGTAACTTTTTAGCTTGGTTAAAGCGATTAAAATGTATTGCAAGTGCTAAATTAATGAATGCTATCACATGACCTGAATCCTGCAAGGCATCTAATTAATACAAATATAATGATATAATTAGAATTATAATGAGCCTGTACTGTATGTAACCCTATACAAATCAGGAAATAGGAACTTGACTGAAAATACAGCAAAATGTGTTGTGGGCACAATCAAATTTTTTGTTTAGACGTGGTGCAAGTCTGGAAAAGTGGAAATGTGGATATAAAGTGGAAATTTAAAAATTCTGCGGCTTAAAAATAGGAAGAAAATATATCTTCAACAGGAACAAGCAATTATATGCAGAGAAGAAATATGCTCAGAAAACAAGCACTAAATGAAGTTAAGCTGGTGTATTCCAATTAACTTTGAGGCATCTTAGTTTGGTTCTTAAGCATTTATATCTTTTAAACTGTAGAACAACAGCATATTCTAAAAAGATGATAAAAACTCCCATTTTTTCCTCATAGGCAAGCATTACTGCTTGCGGACGTATTTCCCTAAAGTAATAATGCATCTCATTTTAACTCAGCAAAGTGCTATCTTAATTATTTTTCTTAAAATTGCTACTGGAAAAATAAACAGCATAAAAGGGATTCAAATATATCAGTGAGTCACTTTGGAAAATGGAAGAGAAAACTTTTTTCAGCTCCAAATAAGCCTTCTGTAAGATGGTTGGTGGGTGACTTTTCACAATAAATGAACTGGATAAGAGCAATTAAGTTTTTAACTTGGTGCACGAATGTCTTCCTGCGGTCTTATTTGGGAGAGATTCCCATGACCAGCAGTTTTAGTGAAAGTGGAACCCTATGGTTTGTGAATGAGGTTTACAAATGTCTCCTGTGACGATGCTATTGATTTTATGATTGCCTTCAAAAGAAGAAGTCCGGAAGCATACAAGTAGAAGTCTTAAATAGTTTGACTATATATAGTTTGATTCTGAGGTTTTACAAACAGAAGATATTGCTCTACATTGCTTTGGAAGCGTTTTGTAAAATCCCATCATTTAGAATACGTGATGGAAGCAAGGACGTAGACTTGGGTCTGGATGGTACAGACATGTCCAAACCGATACTGTACCATGTGTTTGGAGGGGGGATTCGGCGCCGACTTGGTCCAGACTGATGTTTAAACCAAAGCTACACCCTTGGATGGAGCGTATTCTTTCCTGGCCACGACTCGGGCTCTTTGAATGTCTGCATTTTACCTTCCTTATAATGGAACGGGAGTGCTGATCCCTACACTGCAGGAGCAGAGTCTGATCAAAGATTACAGTTAATTTGCTTGAACGGCTTAATGAAGTGGCCTGGCTGCCAAGGCGAACGGAGAACCTGCCGCTCAGGGCTCGTTTCAGAATCGCCGGGAATTCCAGCGGCTCTGATCTGCATGAGAATGCACATTTGGCAGCAGCACTGTGTGGCCCAGGCGTGAGACACAAGGGATGGGTGCCCCCAGGGAGGGCTTTACCACCGCCTGGCTGGGGGGACTAAGTTCACCCCCACCAGTGAGATGCACTGACCCAGGCGAGCTTCTCTATGACACCCCTGCCGCAACTGTCGCAGTCGCATGGCACACAGTTGGCCAAAAGCCAGCGTCCACCTTGAAAAATCACAGTACATATTACTCTTTCCACGTTCTTACACTAATGATTGGCTACACAATTTCAGTCACGAGACACCAATAGAGTTAATGAGAATCGCCTTTATTTTGCTGGGTACTTTGCATGTAGAATGGATTTGCTTTGGTGTGTTTGTTCCGGAGGCGCAAAGTAACTCATACTCTTTATTTGACACATGACACATACAACAGACATGTCTTTGCATGTAGCCCCTAAAAGGAACACGTTTGTGTGTTAGTGATTTTTTTTTCTTTTAAATGCATTGAAGTTGCATTCGATTACAGAAATATAAAGACAAGTAAAGCGTTAAACTGTAAAAAAAATATTTTGTCTGTGTAGTTATGAGGGTATGAAGTGAGAAGTTGCGCCAGTAAATTGTGGGAGTTCAGTACCAGTGTGCAGTTTGTGTATTAGCTGCTCCCGTACAGGCTGAATAATCTGTGTACGCGACAGGGCCCAGGCAGATAAACGGACACACGTTCTGACACGCGCGACACGGACATACGTGGACGGTGGGATAAATCTGATGAGCACAGCCACGTTTGGAGGCCTCGCCGCGTTGGCTCACCAAGCTCGCTGTTGCCTCCTCAGAAATGAGGTCTGACTTCCTGCCAAATCCACTGTTACTATTTCAGAGCTCTGTTAAATTGCCAAAGGTTAGCAAAACTGAAAGGCGAATTTCATTTTTTTTTTTTTTTGTCACCCAGGAATCCATCAGCTATGAAAGGCAGTCAAACAAACCGCACTGGCAGCTTAATTTTTTTACAAGGATTT
This sequence comes from Mormyrus hasselquistii, assembly GCA_026779605.1. Classification (NCBI taxonomy): domain Eukaryota; kingdom Metazoa; phylum Chordata; class Actinopteri; order Osteoglossiformes; family Mormyridae; genus Mormyrus; species Mormyrus hasselquistii. The sequence continues at coordinate 6,105,759 of JAODKE010000041.1, forward strand.
CATGCAAGGCAATACTATGCTTATCTTGGTAAAGTCTATCACAATTTAATATAATCTCTATACACATTATAATATAGCATCGTGCTATGCGATGTATATCACTACTAATATACAGTACTATTGTGTTCATAAAGGCTATTGTTTCTAAATATCGATAATTGTTTCTGCACACATTGTGATATTTCCAAACTTATTTCATGTATGTTTTATTTTAACCATCTTCGTTATGATGGAAGTTTCATACCGCAGTTCGGCTTTGATCTGCAGCACATTATTGAATGAGCAAATGATGACCATTGCATCACTTCTCCACAATTTTACGTCCCTGCTGAGAGAGCGTCTGTGCAGTTATTGGTCCAGTTATTTGCTTATTTATTTATTTCACCCCGGTGGCTCAGTCCATCAACATCAGTGTGAGGGAAGTACAATACTTTGTGGACCGGGGTGCGTTTGCGATCGTAGGGTTTGCCGTAACAATCCTATATGAGAACGTCAATCTTCCTTAAAAAAAAAAAGCTCCTACTGCAACGCGGATATTATAGGTCTGAATGAGTAAATGACTGAGAAAAGAAGAATGGAGGAGATTTTTCAAGAGATTTTAATAGTCCTCTCCATTCCAACAGCAGACAAAATGAAATTTAATAACTTTTCTAATGGAATAATTCATCCGGACCCCAGAAACTTTCCGTCCTTGAGAGATTCTGCCCTCTGCCTATAAACTGAGCCATACAACATGAAAACCTCACAACAGAGATCCAGGTGGAGCCATTCCCTGTATCTGTGCAATAAAGACAGCTGTCTCTTGTGACTGTGACTTTGACCCCCCCCAAGAAGGGAACAATGGCCAGCATGCAAGGAAACCAGGCAAACAGGCAAAGAAACTCCATCATTTTGTCCAAAAACACCTTGGTGTCCTTGGGGGTCCTTTGATAATGACTTTTACCCCACTTGTAGGAAAGGACCTAAAGCTGAACGTATTTGGACTTATTGTCATGTAAACTACATCCTAACAAGAACATGAAATAAAAACTGCTGGGGAAGCGCCATATTTCGGTATCCTGTTTTATCTCGTGAACCCTGCAGTTGATACATGAACTGTGTGACCTACAAGCGCATGTTTGAAACCCAGAGAAGCCAATCCCACAATGGATATTTATCTACAAGAGTAAAATAATATACATTTGTTAACTCTTCTATCTATCTATCTATCTATCTATCTATCTATCTATCTATCTTTAGGACCATAGGGAAATGCAGGTACAAGTGATAAATGGCATTATATTTTTATTTAATACTGATTGTACTGCTCCATGGCAGTTGTATTCCCTGCCCTCGACATCATATTTTCTGTGTCCAGTCAGTCTTTTTCCCATCAGGACCTGTACTTCAAGACAAAGCTTCATCTCGACAGTAATAACAATGTTAAATACACACTGACAACTTGCAGTATAATCCCTGTCACCACTGTTATTTATTAACCACTGCCACTTTAAACCTCAGCACCTTGTTATTGTATATTGTATGTATATTGTAGATGTTGCCTGTTATTGTTCATTATACTGTTACTATTACTGCCATTGGTATTCATAATTATATGTTGTTTAAGTATCAGGGAGATATGCAAACAAGCATTTAATTTTATTTTTATTTGCACAAATGACAATAAATCTTTTGAATGTTTCAATACTTTTCTTTGTTTCACTGAGTACAGAACAGTTGATTTGTGTATACTGACTGATTTAACTGTATTCCCTGGAAGATTAATGCATATCCATTTGGGAGCAGGTCACCCCTGCTGCAGACATTTTCTTGTTAAGATCTTAACTCAAATAGTATTTGACATAGCCTTTTAAAACTTTGCAAAGGCATTATATGGGTGATGAATTGAAAATGATTAAACTTTTAAACAGATTGCCCCAAAACCGAAGCAGCTCTGCATAGTGATAAGCCAGATGGTTGGTCCCATTAAGACAATAACTCCAAAAGTATTTGACAGATCTTTTTCAAACTTTGCATTATATTGGTGAAGATCTGGCAAATTTTGAGACATATCACACCAAACTAAGGAGAGACTTAGATAAGATGCATGACCTTGTGGACTATCACTTCACAGAAAAATATATATGTATGAAAATCTACACCTAAAACAAACAAAAATTGAAACAGCAGTGATAGGTGGCAGCAGAGGACAGAAACAGCAGTGATAGGTGGCAGCAGAGGACAGAAACAGCAGTGATAGGTGGCAGCAGAGGACAGAAACAGCAGTGATAGATGGCAGCAGAGGACATTAAGGGAGGCTTGCAGATACCATCTTGTGAACATGGCAATCTGAAATCTGAAAGCATATTTTTCAGCTTCCCAGGAACATTGTACAGGTCAGCGATTCTCAAACTGTGGGATGCAACATGATTTCCTGAATATTCTAATTAGCTTCTAATTTTATTGTTAGCAGTCCAGTAGCTGGTCAGCAAAATTTTTTGTGGAGAACTTGGCAACATTTATTGTGGGGGCATTGGTAACACTTTGCATAAAAGTCTATGAACACATTCATAGCACATTACAGTCGACCCGTCTGCATTGTGTCTTTCCCCATCATGGTTTCGATATATCGTGGGGGTGGGAATTGTATTATTTAATTATTTTTTGGGAGTTGTGCGAAAGTCCTAGGCAACACACAAAAATGTAAGTAACTCATAACTCAATTGCATAAAATATACATGCAGTGCTGGTTTGGAAGATACCAAGCGTTTTTCCTGGAACCTTTCACATGATATTTCATAATCTCATAGTGATCTCACAGTGATCTTTGTGTCTCGCATTCCTCGTATCTTTCCCATCGCCTTCCTTCGCTCTAGTGACATGCTCCCTTCACTCGCCAGAGAGACCAAGAGAATCAAAAAGCTTAACGTGGTTTTTCCCCATCATGGGGGCCTATGAAAAGATCAACTCTATAAAACACTATAAATGTGGCTATTTATTATAATTAAATATTATTTAATATTATATTATATACAATTATGTATTATAAAGTATAGTGTTTAATTTTATTATGATTAAATATTAATAGCCGCAAAACATTATAGCCATGTTTATTATGCATTATGAATGTCTTATGATCCTCTCATCTATAATGCACTACAGATTCCTTCATAATGCAGTATAAAGGATCCTTAATTATCTTACTCACCATTATAATGCATTATGAAGGTATGTATAGTGCACTATAGGTGAGAGCTTCATTGGAGCTTGGGAACCTTGATGCCATTTTTTGTTGTTTATTTCCAAAGTTAAAAATACTAATATACCAACTTTTTGTTTGGTTGCTAGTGTTTAGTTTTCACAACTCTGGAATCTGGTACATTACACAGATTTTATGTGCACCCCACTGTGCCTGTGGGGCAGCAGCTTTTGCCAGCTCACTGGAGCTTGTGTGTGTGCAGGCAAGAACAATCCAAGCAGCAGCAGCATTTGATCTCAGAAAAAAATCATAGTGGAGTATTTATGTCTTCATGTGTCTTGTACTGTTCTTACTGTTTTGCTATGGAAAATGTTGGTCATTGTCCAAATGAGAAATAAATAGATTATAAATATTTAGACATATAAAGAATAAAAATGATATGAATGACATCTCAAGACATGGAAATGATAGATACATAGATACAGTCAACCACCTAATAGGATCGGGAACAATTGTAGACATGAGTCTCTGCAAGACAGAGTTATGGGCGTGTTGAAAGGTCATTTCTATTGGCCGAAAATGCTGCCAATAAACGTTATTTCAGAATGAGACCCGATATTTACTATACATAAAGGTCAAGCAATAACTATGATTAAGAGACATCTGTAATTAAATACCTGTTTCATATTTGTTCATATGGCGGAAGATAGTTCCTGTGTTTGTTTACACTTACTGCCTTACTTCCAGAAAGCACAAAAAATGACCCACTTTGCCACATTTATTTGTCGAAACACCCACCTTTCGAGACATCCACAAAATTTTCAACACTGCCACAAACCCTCAACACGCTTACTTACCCATTAACACACCCACTGACCTTTCGACACACCCACTAACATTTTGACGGTCCCTACTAACCTCTCAACACACCCACTAACCTTTCAACACACTCAGTAACCCCTAAACGCGCCCAATAACCTTTCAAAACACTCAGTTACCCTTTGACGCACCCACTAACCTTTTGACGCTCTCACTAACTTTTCAACACACCCACTAATCCCTTGACACACCCACTAATCTTTCAACACACCCACTAACCCCTTGATATACCCACTAACCTTTTGACGCGCCCACTAACCTTTCAACACACCTACTAACCCCTTGACACACCCACTAACCTTTTGACAAGCTCACTAACCCCTTGAGACACCCACTAACCTTCTGACACACCCACTAACCTTTCAATACACTCACTAACTCTTTGACACACCCACTAACCTTTTGACGCTCCCACTAACCTTTCAACACACTCACTAACCCTTTGACACACCTACTAACCTTTTGATACACTACCCAAGCCTTCAGTGACCTATACTTGTATGATTGTGCAGATTGGCATGGAATGTGCAATACCTGAAAAGGTATAGTTATGAGCCACAACTAGGACTTCATCCAGTACTTTTGGTAATTGTAGAGGTTGGGGTTGTGGGAGGAGTAGGGAGGGGAGGGGGGAGGGGAGGGGAGGGGAGGGGTGACAGC
>JAODKE010000041.1:6119527-6140442 GCA_026779605.1 Mormyrus hasselquistii
AAGGATTTTGACTTTCATGATTAAAACGATGCCGATTGTACTTTTCAGTTTGCTGACACTGACTAATTCATTGGTGGAATTATTTGCTTTTGAGACATGAGTTAATTGCTTTGGGTCAATTGGCTTTTGCAGCTAAACCATAGTGTTATGCTATATGCATGAACTGTTTTGAGAAATGTTCTTATAGTCTTGGGAATGTTAAGTATGCTTCATGAATCCTGCCAAAGCAATCGAGAAAAACTGTAACACTGAGTCACTCAGAACAGCCATATTGGCATCAAGGTCTATCATCTGTGAAATACACAGATTTGGGTTTTACAGAATTTGATTGTTGCTTGTAAGGTCACCATCTCTACTGCAACAAATGGACGGTCTGCAGTGCTGTACACTCTTCAGTGAGTTTAACATGTTGCAATCACAGTGCTTACATCTATTGTTGTTTCTTAAGAAAATGAGTGTTTTTGTATATGCACATCTTTAAAAAAATGCTCCTGTAATTAGGAGTTATTCATTTTATTGCGATGGATTGGCGCCCCATCCGGGGTTGTTCCCTGTCTTGTGCCCGTAGTTTCCAGGATAAGCTCCGGACCCCCCGCAATCCTGCATAGGACAAGCGGGTACAGAAAACTGGATGGATGGATGGATGGAGTGAGGGATAGAATTGTGGAAAAATCCTTGGTTAGACTGTTAGCCAAGTGGTTCTGTTACAATAAACTCCTAATTATATCTACTACCTAGGTACTGCACATTATATGCATAAAAAATGGATGGATTGATGGATGGATGGATATTTTACATTTGTTATATAGACACACATATATGTGTGTTCAGCAAACATACCAATAACGTAAATTCTCCCTGGGCAGTGTGTGGCTCAGTGGGCTATTCCTGTGTGCCTGTAATCGCAAGGTTGCAGGTTCAAACCCAGCCTCAGCATGTTTGTGGCTCCTTGAGCAAGACCCTTAACCCCCAGCTCCCTGGGTGACCCAACAGGTGGCTGCCCTTTGTGGACAGTTTGCTCTACAAAGAGCAAGTTGAGGGAGGTGTCAAAGGAATTTCCCTACTGGTATAATAAAGGGTTCAATTATTATTAATCTAAGATTTTAGTTTTTGCGCAGAAAATCTCATGGGTTTGGCCTGATTGGTTTTACCTATCTACAAGGAAAACAGATATATATTCCCTCCAAATGATAGTAAGAATTAAATGTATTCATGTTAAGCATTTATTTATTTTTTTTGCACATGAATTCACTCTTTGTTTTAAATCAATTTTCAGAGAGGTAGGGGGTCCACCTGCCTTTAATGGGACAGGGATAAGCTGTGTGAAATTATTATCGAATGTTGCACTTTGCATCACATAAGGAATCAAGCAATTGCCACAGGGGGCAAAAAAGGAGAGCCATGTATCAATAATAAGTACTGCATGCTGCCAGGTATATTCTATTACTAGTCAATAGAAAAGTGCAAAGAAAGCTTAAAACCACATTTTATTTTGTTGTGGTTGATGTGTGACACAGTGTGACGTGTTGCTCTTTGGGGATGGCAGAGCCTGAGATGGTGTGAGAGTGAGATTTGTCACCTCAGCTCCTCAGGGGTTGCTGGGTCGAATGTGACTCCGGTGTCTCTCAACAGCATACATGCCTTTCAGGGGGATGGGCTTTGTGCCCTGTGACTGATCCAGACTCTCATTTCTGATGCTTTCCAGAACAGGACTTGGCTGACTAGATGCACAGTTACTGACCTCACGTGTCTCCTGTTTGTCCAAAGACATGCTGTTTGGTTATTCGCTGTCACTAAATTGCCCGTGAAGTATAACCGTGTACAGAGACATCGCTAGAGATTTTGGACTCAATGAATGCATGTCTTTTTCAGGCCCCCAACCCAGAAGAATTCAGTTTTTATTTTTTAGGAACCCCTGTCCCTCAGGAATCATCCTAATTTCCCACCTTTATGCCGCCCCTGCTTGAGTATGAGTCCCTTGGTGGGTTGGCATCCCATACATAGAATGTCCTTTGCTCTCTGGAACAGACTTTAGGCAACTTTGACCAGCAGCATAAGCAGTAAGAAGATGAAGATGGATGAGCTTACATTTCTGAGAATTATACACTTCTCCAAACACGAAGCAATACATCAGGGTGGTAAATGTGAGTCATACTGTCATGTTCTGTGTTTTGTAGATCCATCTTAATAAGCTATGTGAAGTTGATTGTAGTAATATTGCCTATGCCAATTTAAAAGCAATTCAGTCTTTTTATATGATCTTAACGCCTTAAAAATAGTTTGATGTCTTGATAAAAGTTGTATGGCCAAAATGTGGCACATGAAATGGCTCCCTTCTGTGTAAAATCTGCACCAGACACTGCCCAGCTCGCTGAAATGGGGAGTGCTCATTCTGTCCAGTCAGATTCATCGCTTTCTCTCCCGAGTCTGCCAATTACGCATCAGTTCAGCAGTCATTTTCTCCGCCATTACTACACCTGCACCAATTGCATTAAAAAAAAAATGTAATTTGTTGTCTGTGCAGGTAGAGATTACCGAGATGCAGAAGTGATTCACAGCGAAAGGTTTGGACAGGGGTTTGACAGTTTGTGCCTTGAAAAACAGGAACACAATGTCTTCATCCATGACTCACTTCCATACCCAGCACATGCTGGCCATTTTCATTTTCTGTGCACAGCGGGCTGAATATATCAGGTGTTTAATTACCATAGGTAAATTACGGATTTTTTAATGAAATGGAATGCAGACAGCCAAGGCTATGCCACAACCCCAGACGTACTGTAACCTGTATCCTAGAAACCACAGTGATCATTGTGAACAAGCTACTTGTCACTTTTCACAGAGAAGCAGGAATGCCAGTCACTCTGAGCATGTCATCCAAAACCAGTCAAAAGGCTGGAAAGTGATAAACGTTTGCCTTTCATAAAATGAAGGTTGTCCAGGCCATGTGAGGCAAAATGTGCAGGCATTTATTAAGCCTTGTGCTACAGCTAAAGTCTATCATTTATATGAGCGTGACAAATTTCAGTTTTCTTCCAGGCGTGAAAGCTTCAGCGCTGAGGGGAATTTGAAAATGTAATATTTGGTAAGGAGGTGTTTAGTGAAAATAGGAAAATGTGAATCATTTTTGTATAATGTGATGCAGTCATCCATCCATCCATCCATCCATCCATTTTTGTACAGTATAATGTACATGCCTGTGTAATATACATACCTGTTATCCAGCACAGGGAGCTGGTCAGCCTGTCCCACACAGATGTAGGAAGAGATGCATCCCGTTTTGCTTCATTGCAGAAGTTAGGTACAATCGACTCAGGGGCATGCAGGCCCTGGCGCAGTACTTTTAGGGGCCCCAAAATGTACCATTTGGCCCCCGAAAAATGCACCCCCACCCCCCCATCCAGGGGCCCAGAATTTCTAGTTACACCCCTGATTATACTACAGATTTCATATACACAAATTACTTTATTCAGCTTTTTATCATATGTAAACCATCACCAAAAGACTGAACAGACAAGCACGGTTAAATCATTAATATGTAGTATATGCTACCTACTCTTCACCACTGAAATACATATTGGAATTTCTCCAAAGAAGAGAACTGCATCCTGAACGTGGTGAACCTGGTGATCTCCCCGTGCATCACACTGGGAAAGGCCAGTGGACTCTCCCCGGGTGGCAGTGCCCATTAAAATGGCCGGCGATGCATATGACACTGCAAACTGGAACAGCCGCAGGGGTCACGCCCCTCCCTTGGCCGCCTGCCACTGCAGCTCAGCGATGATAACCACTCCCAGGTGCCATCAATTAATGGGGACCTCAGACGAGATGGTGCCACGGTGCTAATGGATGCAGCCCCGGAGCCGCAGGATTAAGCCGCTTGTGTCCGCCACAGAGATTCCCACTTCTTTCCCCTGCATTTTCCATTCTCTTTTCCATGATGCTGCCACATTTTTTTATTTGTTATATTACTTTTAATGCAGCTTGGAAATCTGTGTCCCTGGATCCTGCCTCTCATCTTCACACCATTTTCCCTGGTGAGGGTTGCAGTGACAGCAGGCGGAGCAGGTCTATCCAGATCTCTTATTATATGGTCTCTAACTCAGCCTGGGAGATATAATCTAACCATCGCATCCTGATGTAACACAACCAGGTAGCATCCTTATGAGATGCCCGAACCACCTGGACTGGTTCCTCTCAGTCGGAAGGAGGACTGGATTTCAGGGCTCCGAACCCCCATCACAGATAAGCCCAGGAACCCTGCAGAGAAACCTCATTTCAGTTACTTGTACTCTCAACCTTTTTATTTTGGGTTTGGCCGACAGCTCATGGCCATCTGGCAACTTAACTCTTGCTGCACCACCGTGCTCCTCCTTGGTGCTCCAAAAACTGCAGTTCCCAAACTAATTCTGACCCTCCTTCCATCACTCATGAAGACACAAGGGTCCTTTGCTAAGCAGGGGCCACACGAGAGTATCTCATATTGGGCCCCCAACCCAGACCGATACAATTGTGTTCCAAACTATTTAGGGCCCCTGTCACTCAGGGGCCTTTGGAACTCCCCTCCTTTGCAGCACCCTTGTTGCTAGGGACACCAGAAAAGAGAGAACTAGTCTCTTAGGAGAGAGTAACATGGCCTTATAATTGGAGATGCTGGACTCATCCCCACCACTTCACAGTCGGCATTGAACCTCTGAACGATACACCTGATTGGATGAGGCCAAAAGCACGACTTTATATATTGTCCATGATATCACTAACAGCAGTGGAGAAAAGACACGCCCTTGCCAGAGGCCAATGCCCACTGAAAATGACCTTGTTTTGTGTCAGGGATGTGGAGTCATTTGAGAGTCTCTCTCCATAGCTTCCCCACAATAATTCCAAGTTGAATGCATCTTGCACAGAAGCTTGAGCTGCACATTCTCATACGCTCATCTGGGTCGTCCTGGGCCGTCCGGTCTTCTCCACAAGTGCTACAGTATATAGGACTCTGATTCAGCGTCCAAAACCAGGGCTCCTGTTTCCCACCTGCGCAGAGAATGACGGAAAGTGGGTTTGCCGGTTTCGTACCAGCACATCGCTCATTTTTACTTCGCGCCTGTCGTCAAGTGAAAGAAGAACCACATGAAAAGTCAGTGACCAATCGTTAAATGGTATTTAAGCATTTCGTTTTAGAAATGTGCCGGTGCACGACGCTTGATACTGACACAGAGACGCGCTTTATTTTATTCCATTTCTATACATTTTTTATATGGTACATCTGCTCTTTTCACGTAATCATACTGTTTAATGGAACCCCTAAAGAAAAACAATATATGTTAAGTAAAGAAACAACCGTATCATTTAAAAAAACGTTGGGGTCCATTATCAGAATTAAGCACGTCCTGTAATTGAAAGGATATTTGGTTTGCTGAAAATGCATTTCTGATGTTTAGATAAGTCAGCTGGAACATCACGATGCGGCCCTCAGAAGGGCGCGGGCATTCTTTGTGGCATGTTGTACGTGGCGTAACGTCGCCATGCGTGACGGATGTCTGTCGGTCATAAATGAGGACGCATCAGGGGACGTGATGCTGAGCTGCACGCGCCGATGCAGACAGAGGAGCGTACGGCGGCAGCAGCGCCCCTCGCTGCGGCGAAACGCCTTTCCTCAAGGGTCGCTGTCGCCTCTGACGCTACACCCATTTTAATTATATGTAAAATGGATTTGCGTTAAACTGCGGAATGAACACTGTTTGAAATAAAGAAATGTATATTTATAAAATCAGCTGTGTTGTGTGATTTTATTTACATACACTATATGGACAAAAGTATTGGGGCACCTGGCCATCAGACCTACAGAAACGTTTATGACATCCCATTCTAAATCTATAGGCATCGATATACAGCTGGTCCTATCTTAGCTTAGTACGTTTCACTGCACCAAACGTGCAACAATAAAACCACTAAAAGAGATAAGGTTACCTTCGGGAGCATTAAACTCATCTAATGGGGTAAGTCTGTCTCACAGTTTGTCGATAGAGGTGTCGATAGAAAATATTACATTGTTACGTGTATAAGTAATTAATAGCCCATTGTCATTGTAAAAGACCAATTTGTATGTGACGTCATTCGAAGTCAGTGTGTTCCGGCTCTTCATATCATGCCGGTTGCAGTAGGTCACTGTGCTTTTTATGAGGTCTGACACATTCACAAATTACGCATTGTCCAAATGGCATGGCCTCAGGTCACATGATACAGTTATGAAGTCTGCCGTAAATTCAGTGAAAAGAGTCTGAAGACTGGAATTTGCAGATTATTAAATCCAGTATTATTCATTTAGAGAAAAAAAAAACGTTTAAAAACTTTTTAAGAATATTGAATGAAATGTGAAATATCCAAAACAGTCCTGCAAGCCATTCATCCATTCATTCATTCATTCATCCATTCACCCATTTTCTAACCACATATCCTGCCAAAGAGCAACAAAGTCCTACAAGCTACTTATTATGGGCATAAATCAGCTACAGTCCATGCACTGGCAAAGTAATTCCAAACTTCCTGAGAGAGTCTCATCGGCAAATATTCAGTAAAATGGTTTGTTGATCTTAGATCCTAAATTTTAAGGTTTTTTTTTTTTTTTTAAACGGTGCCATAAATCATGTATAATGAATATTCACACCTACATCGTAGATGTAATTTGGATTTTCTTTGCACAAAAAAAATTCTGTGACAAAAACAACCAACCAACAATCATTTTTCCACATATCTATCCCTTCGTCCTTCCATTTTCTATTCCTCTTTTCCTATTCATGGTCACGGGGGTCCGGAGCCTATCCTGGTAGCTACAGGCACAAGGCAGGGAACAACCCAGGACGGGGCACCAACCCATGGGAGGGCACAGACACCATTCACACACACATTCACTCTATGCAGAATATGACATCTCCAACTGTGTAATACAGTCTGTATACAGCACAGCTAGTTTGTATTACATCATCAACATAATAATGACATAAACTGGAGTAGCAAGTGGGCCCAGGTTCCATGCAGCTGGAAGGACAATGCCCAATTAGTCTTTCGGAAACAAAGATATAATTGATGTTTACAGAATCCATCACTGGCTAACAAAAAGAAAGGCTGAATCTTGTCGTTTTCGCAGGGGCTGCTGTCGTGATTGGTGCACCTGTTAGAAACAAATGGAGCTGGGCTCCGAAACTCTGATTGCCGGAATGTTCCTTTAAGACGGTTAAGCCAGTTAAGTTCTGAGGTAAGGACATGGTTGTGAAGAAGCCAGTCGAGATTGAGTATGCCGATGGACATGTTCTGGTCTTCGACCCTATCGTAATGTAGTAGGGACTGTGATCCAGAAATTGAGGTCATTTAAGTGGCGCCACCTAGTGGAACGCGTGTTTGTGGAAGACTCTCTGGTTAAATTGTCTCGCACGTTGGAAAAGTAGGTTTTCCTACATTTTGCAGACTGGAACTCACAAAAATGTGCCCCCATAATTCTTGTCGATTCCATACTCTCTGCGTACTTGCCACCCAAAACCGCGAGTCTTAATCACAGATTGGGTGTGATAACTGGCTTTCAGCGTTGTCACCTGACAGACATGACTGTGTTGTGAGAGTTAAACCAGGTGTTCATCCCTCTTTGTTCTCTTGGTGTGACAAAACCCCATTTGGTTCAGTGCCAGGGAATCTGGGCAGGAGATTCCAGCAGTGATCTGGGCTATAGGCACTGCACACGGGACAGTACTTTCCTTAGAGGCTCATTTTTGGTTGCTCTTCAAGGGATGTGGGGATGCATTCTGGGAAAAGATTCACGCCACATCACTCAGGGCTTGAAATGCTGAAGCCATGAAGTGAATAGCAGAAGCTCTTTGAATCTGGCCAAAAATTTAAGTAATTTCCTGGGACAGATATCTTTGAAGAAAATGGAAGCATACTTTATAGTGATTCCATTTCGAAATTCGCATTTTGAGCATTAAAAGACATATATTAAATATTTGCAATTCCAGAAGATTGATTCCTCTCTTCGGCAGACTGTAGGTAATTTATGCTGCACTCTGGACCAGTTTGAGATGAATGTACAGGGATTTAAAGGGCCCAAAGTTAATATTCCTCTTTGCATGAATGAGTGGCAGGAAATGCACAGAAGGAACAGCTCTGACCCATAACACTTTATACTTTATAAAACCCACTTAATGACCACATGGTACAAAGCACAGTATAAGCAGAAATCGTGTTTCCTCCAGCACATAAAAAAAATGGACATTATTTATATTGTTTTCTCCAGCAAACCAACCTTTGAAAGGTATCACACAAACTAACAGCACAGTACAGAAAATATATGACCAGAAAATGTGCCCTAAGTTAGACTGCGTACCCTTTCAGCACAGATGCTCGCTTGCTTTGTTCCTTCCCTTTTTTCCCTTGTTTTATGTTTATGTTTACGATAGAACTTGCAATTTGCTGCAAAGCTAGATGATGTCACAGTTGTTTTGGAATGCTTAGTCCCTCATATTTAAGAACACACCGATGACCAGGAAAAATAGAAAACAGTCAAAAGACACATGTGGATTTTGGAACATAAGTACACATCACTCCGAACATAGATACAGAGATATCGTTTAGCCTTTAAACGCCTATATTTAACTTCTTGCATAATTGTATTTGACTTCTGAAGAAAACAGCGGTTGGAAATCATGAAAACTCCTCACATACACAGTAGAACAGGGTACAATGAGAACCTTGAAGGTGTGAGACTACAGTACTACTCACTGAGCCTCCGTGCCAAGATTCAAAATAACGTGCCCCAAGGCGATAGCATCAGCTAATATGGGTCCCTCTGCAATAACACCAGTTCCAATTTCAGGTTGAAACTGCACTCCGCGCATGATGATGTTTATTAATCAGAGGAGCTGCTGGCTGCTGCTAATTGAGACTGCACAAAAGCGTGTGACGCACTGACATGTGACTTGGTTTGGCTGGCTAAGGACATGGTTCCTTTACTTTGGTAAAGAGATGAAGAAATGGTTCATGGAAATGAACAGTTCACCATTGAGAAGGTGAAGTCACCTGTTTCCAAATGACTTCAATCTGAAGTTCTTCAATAGCACCCTAATGAGGACCCTCAGACCCCCAGGTCATAAATAACGTTCAAATATCTTTGGAAGCAATTTGGGAGTTCCAATCTCTAAGGATCTGTCCAGCACCGGTCCATAAATGATTTCGTGAAGGAAAAAAGCGACAAAAAGTTGTATGAAGTACTTGTCATATTTAAATCTCAGTAAATCCGAAGCAGGGCTTATAATTAGCAGGTTTTTATCGATTATAGTTCCATGTGTATTCTAATAATGAGGTCTCCGCATGAGCAAATGTCAACAAACTCCACCATTCTGCATAGATTTCAACAACCTTTCCACACATAAGTCTACATGTCAATAAGCTGAGGCTTAATTGGGTTTTTTTCCATTAAAGAATGATTTGTGAAATTTATTCTTGACTTTCCATTTTATAAAAATACCCAGAGCTTATTATGCAGTGGCCAACGGTGTGATAAAGTTTTGCACACACTCTTCAATTAAACTGTAAATCCTACATTTCCTTTTTGTATTTTCTGAGTAAATAGAATTACAAACACTTATCCATCCTAGACTACTTTTCATTTGTCCCTGTGACTGATAAAATATTTAATCAGGGTCTTTCTTTTCAGCTTAAACTTAGCCAAGATAATCATCGCTTTCATTATTTAAGCAGTAACCTTCAAACATAAACTGAATACTTCTGTCTATCTGTGACCTTTTGAATTCATGTCCTGGAGGTCCCTAGAGCAGAATACACCAAACTTTGACATTTTGAGGGTTTAAAATAAAGAAACCGTGAGCACGATGGTTTCAGTGCCTAAAGTGTATGTTTTTCACCCACTTGGTGCAGAGATAGTAATGAATGGAAATTTATGGAAACTATCAGTGGTCAACTGGGTTCCGCTAACTCCCTATCCGCTAATTAGCAAAGCTAACTATTTTGCTTTAAGTTAGCATTTCCGCTAATTTTGAAAACCATTGGCAGACCAAATAGCTTCCGCTACATTTAGTTCCGCTAACTGTAAATTAAAAAGCAAAAAAGAAAAAAACTTTTGCAGGTAAAGTGAATAAAGTTTAATGGTTAAAAAATGTATGGAAATCCAATAATCATACATATTTATTTATTCTGTTGTTAGTGTTTCTGCAATAGTGGTCGATAACATGTCAGATTTAAGTTAGTCTGGGCTAAAAGTAAGTGAACGAAGATGAAGTTCAGTGGCCTGTACTACGAAGCAGGATCACTGGCTTATCGGGGGTAACTTGTCTGATTTAAGGTACCACAGTTTAAATGGACTTCATATTCGTTCACTTACATTTCGCACAGACTACCTTAAATCCAACAAGTTATCCCGATTTGCCAGTAACCCCGCTTCGTATTACAGGCCACAGGCCACAGAGATACCCTGAACTAAACAGCGAACAGGGGCCTGTATCACAAAGCTGATTCTCTTGCTTAGCCAGATAACTTGTGGGATTTAAGGTTCCCTAGTTTAAATAGACTTTATCTTTATCCCAATACATTTAGCCCAGACTACCAACGAGTTATTTGCCTAAGCAAGAAATCCTGCTTCATGATACAGGCTCCTAGTTGTATTTTCCTGGTTCTGATTCTCAGAGCTATAGACTTTAGCCATATAAGAGCTGATACCCTCCTTCCTAGATCGGGGTAAACGGCACCGTGGTTGTAGTCCCTAAGCGACTTCACTGAGGGAAAAATGCTAACCTGGGCAGGCTGTGAAATAAGGTTTCTCCGGCAAGAAAGCTTATGTTGCAAAAACGGAATATCATAGAAAAAAAAATGTATGCAGCTTGATTCCTGAGATTGCAGGATCCAGTAAGTCCTAAATATCCCCTGGTAATCACTCTAGCCCGACAGATGAGACTTCCGTGTTAAAAAGGTTAAAATGTTAGCTCTCCGGGTATGTTTTTAAGGGTCAGAGCCAAAAACCATACTAAAGCTAAAATCATATAATGAAAGTAATCAGTTATTGCTCACACAATTTTTTTGGTGGTTCATCGGTTTAGTGTTATCGAAATCAACTTTGCAGTAAGCGTATTAGCGGTTATTAAAGTTAACTCTTTGGTTAGCTGTGCCCAACAATGGAAACTACGAGTGTGGGGATTTACTTTATCGCCTGTGAACTTGCATTTTTCTCCAACTGCAGGTAAATTAAATCTAATCGCATGTCATTACTGCGTTTGTTGCAAAAACTTTAGCGAAAAGCTGCGGTAGCCAGAAAATCAGTCGCACTTGCAACTAAAGTAAAAATATATGTATGTATTTATTAGATACATTTGATAATTATTTCCATGCAATATAATGGCCACATAGAGGACAAAAATGCATTAATGCCCTGTGTAATGGATTCAAGATTCTTTGTCACATGCATAATTATACAGGTATAACATTGAAATGCAGTGAAATGTATCCTGAACTGCTCTTTTGACTGTGCAACATTGTAATAATTTAGGAAGGAATGAGCAAGAATGACTGGCTGATTGTACATAATCACACCAGTCCGACTCATGGCAAGGATTGGAATTCAGGCGCATTTCAGTCCGAACTTTCCATCAGAGTTTATCATCAGGGTGGGCATTCTTTGATATTTGTTTTTTTTTCCCTTCGCACAGCTGCCTGAGTAGCTGTTACTTAAAAAGAGCCATAGTGCAGAGGTGTTTTCAAGAGGTAGTCTGAAGAACCAGCGATGCAATGTTGACAGAGTAGGGGCATCGTGCTGAGAGCGTAATGACTGCGTGGCTTTAACGTGATGAGGCCTCGCCGCCTCTAGCTGTGACCAGGATAAAACGTCAGGTCACAGTGCAGTTTTACAGACGAATCCCCACAGCAGAGGACGACAAACCCAAATCCTGCTATTTTACATATTCAAACAATTTCAGTAGATGTCATTGTTACAACATCCTTTGTCTGTCTTTGTTAAAGTTAAATTGTCATTTCACCCAGACTTTACACAGGGTAAATGTAGGTTGTCAGCATTGCATACTCTTTAACAAAAACAATAACTGATTTATGTATTGTTCAAAACCACCCCCCAACATCATTTCTTTTCATATAATGCAGCAAACATAGTCTTGTATTGAATCTCTAATATGTTTTTTTCAATGATTTTTTTTGCAAGCACATCTATGGGTAATTTGTTTTGACACATAATAGTTAGCAGTTTGTTGTGTTCATTTAACACTAGAAACCAGTTTGGGTATCGAGGAAAAAAATTAAAATTTAATAATTATAGGAGCAATGATCCCATACTTATCCAAAAAAAGTAGAGTTGATGTTTAGGGGCAGTGTGAGGCTCAGTGGGCTAAGCCTGTGTGCCTGTAATCTGAAGGTTGCTGGTTAAACCCAGCCTCAGCACATCTGCGGGTCCTTGAGCAAGGCCCTTAACCCCCTGGGCACTGCTATGGGTGGCTGTTCTTCACAGACAACTTACTCTACAAAGAGCTATTTGAGGAACGCATAAACCCACAGGGGTTAATAAATAATATTATGTTCCGTTCAGCTGTGTAGAACATTCTTTTTCTCCTGTAGTTTTGTCTACCACCATCTGAGTAGCTCATGAAGCCTATCGCAGGTCAAGAGACACGACAGACCCTCGTCTTCCGTCGACGTTCAGGGGTACTTAACACAGTCTGTATCACTGAGCTTCCTTTCAGTCAAATAAGGGCCAGAGCACTTAGCTTGTAGGGCAGAGCCAGGGACAGGAAAAACCTTAGACAGTAACCTGGTTGAAAACGGCGTGCAACACTCTTCTTGTCAAACTGCGCCTTCATCTTTGACTGACATCTTCGAGTCAGCTTTCGTGAAGTCACAGGCCACAGGCAGTCTCTTCCTGAAAGAACTCAAATAGTCTACAACAGACACAGGGGTTGACCGGACAGACAGCAACTGTTCACAGTGATTCTTGTAGAGCCTCATGCACTGCAAACATCAGTAAGGGTAGACCCTCTGCCCAGTCTCTTCCTGCCTCTACACAATATGCACGCAACAGTGTTTGGTGAAAACATTCCAAAGCACCCTAAGACTCAGGATAAGCACGCTCGACATCTGATGTTTCACCTTCAACAAGTTCAAAATTTGAGCAAATAACTTTGATGCTAAAGGGACAAATTTATTAGTTTGAATATCCCGCGGCAAACCAAAAATAGAGCAAAATTTTACAAGCTCTCTTGCAGTTCACTTGACTTTGAGGCTTCGCAAGGGGACGTACACAATTGTCAGTATATATAGGTGACCAGATGCAGATCCAGGCAATGGACCCAAACAGTCAATAATGAGCCTTTCAAAGGGCTCAATCGCTGCAGGAATCAGCTGCAGTGGGGCAGGTGGAATAACCTGGTTTGGTTTGCCTGCAAGCTGGCACAGGTGGCAGGAGCGGCAATATTTTGCAACAGCGGATTTCAAACTGGACCAGAAAAAGTACTTTGCGATCCGCTGAAAGGTCTTATTGATACCCAAGTGGCCTGACAGGGGGTGATCATGTGCCAACATCAAAACATGTTCTCGGTAACCTATAGGAAGCATTACTTGGTAAATGGCATTTCAGTTCACCTCCACGTTTTGGGACATCCACTTATGCACAAGTAGCCCATCGTCCCAAAGAGAAAAAAAAAAAACTGACCCCAGTTTCAGGGATGTTATCTTTCTCCACAGCAGCCTCAATGCAGTGTGTTAGAGAAGGGTCAGACCGCTGTGCGGTGCCCAGTTGAACTCTGCCCAGCGCCAAGGCAGACCTATCAAACGAGTCAGAAACAGAAGCCTCAGGTGCAGTAGATAGTTTACATTAAACAGCTTCGCCAGGAGAAGTCATGGAAGAGTCAGACAGGTCAACGTCGCCAAACTTTCTTGCCTGTGCACGTGTCACAGCACAAGCTGGAAATACAGAGGGGAACTTCCTAGACAGAACTACACAGGTATAGGGACAGTCAGAGACAATAGGAGGTGGGAACACCTTACTCCCAGCAAGATCATTCCCCAGAATGACAGTTATGCCCTCTACTGGCAGTAGAGGGGATAACCGGGGGCCTGTACTACGAAGCGAGGTTACATTTTGCACAGGCTACCTTAAACCCGACAGGTAGTACAGTAGGTGTGGTGCGTCAACACAAACTCATCTGCCAGCACTGCCGCGTCAGGCAAAGCGGTAGCCTTCTGCTCATTCAAAAGAACAACATTTTCTGGTAAATAATTTTTAAATACCTCCAGCAACATTAACTCCCTCAACTGCTCAAAGCTAGCAGCACGTGCAGCTGAACACCACTTCTCAAGGAGAACTCTCTTTTCGCTGGCAAATTCAACAAAAGTTTGTCGGGCTGTTTCCACATGACCACAGGCCTCAGGTACTAATTCAAAGGCTCCAAGGACCAGTTTCCACAGCATCATAGTCCAGTGACTGCTCAATTGCCAAAGCAGTGTATACCTCCTGGGCTTTACCGACCAGGTTACACTGTAAGCGAAGGGCCCACATGTCTCTAGGCCAATTCAATTTCACAGCTGTATGTTCAAAAGCAATAAGATAAGATTCAAGAGTAGACAAGCGTATAAGCAGATCTGGGACCAGGGCTAGGAGGGCCCACTGTCATTAGCTCCACCTCACGTAAACGGAGTATCTACAAAACGCTCCTGTTTCTTAATCTCCAGATCCAATTCCTTGAGCTTCAGTGCCATTGTTGGGTCATAGCAAAGTTTTGGAGACCCAAAAGTAAGGATAGGCGTTATCCCAGAGTCCTCAACTGGAGCAGCAGCCTGTGGAACAGCGACACTATCTGCAGTAGCCCCAGTCTCTTCCTCAGACTCCTCAGGCAAGATGCCCTGCTCTATTAGCCTATGAAGCAACTGTTCTTTGATATTACACTTAGCTGCATGACGAGGAACTGAGATAAAGAAATCCACGATCTGGAGCAAGTCATCCTTAGGACACTGATGAAACTGCTCAGTGTTAGTTAACGGCGTAAAACTAATCAGGTTCAAAGACATCTGGGCCACACGCGAAAACAGCCACCAAACTTAACAGGCTTACACCACGGCTAAACAGCTCAATAACAGAGTCAAGGGCTAAATGATCCCAGAAGAGCTCCCACTACACCACTAAGCGGTCCCGGGGTTATTAGGGCACCATAATAGAAATGAGGGAAAAAAAGGGAAATCTTGCTAAAAAAAAAAAAGGTTTTTAAATCAAAACAAGTTCGGAGCATACCATAAACCTCAGGGGGGGAGGCCAAAATAACAAACCGACCAACAACTAACATATAGTAACCTACCTTACTTCAAAACACAAAGAAACAAACATATAACAGAATCTGCCCTTACTCCCTAACTACCCAAAACATTCAAACACAAATGGCAGCCCCCTCCTTACCAAGCTCCCAAAACATAAACTAATTACAACACACAATCCTGCTGTAGGTTTCCTTTGTTACTTTTTTTTCTTCTATAACATAAAGCTGCATTGTAAAATAATTCCTGCTTAATGTTTGAATGGTTCTCTTTCATTTTACAAGAGGTTTTTGATTAAATTGCATTTGTTTACCCAATTATGTAAACAAAGTAAAATGCATCAAACAGACTTACAGTAAGGAAATGCAAGATATTCATTTTAGTGTGGTGGGAAAATGTTGTTGTAATTTCGGTTTGTAACCTGGAACAGTGACCTCAGATCAGAGGTATAGCTGTTATTCATCAATATATATTGTATAATTGCTGTTTATATACACACAGTTCTATAGTAGGACGCCCAAGACGGAATGCAGGGACACTGCGGATGGCATCGCACAGCATGGGTACAAGCTGAGAAGTACATACAGTGAGAAAAAGCTTTCTGCTCTGCATCAAGGGCATTTTCCAGAAGCAGTGCACCTGCAAAGCCTCCAGCATTGTGGCGGAGCCCCTCCCATCAGTCTCACGGACTTTGTCCTGCTCACTCTGGCAGAAGGTACAGGAGCATCAAGCCAGGTCTTCCAGGCACAGCAACGGCTGCTACCCCGCGGCTATCAGCGCACTAAATATCCCGCATCTTCTCTCAGCCCTGATAAATACTTAATGTTATGCTGGCTAGTGACCAATTCAGTTGGTTTAATCAAACATAACGATATATAGCGGGGTTAACTCAACCATGTTGTGTTCTCAGAATACAAAGTGAAATGCATCAATTTAAAAAGAATGTTTCGTGTGGAACCCCTGTATGAGATTCAATTGAGTTCATTCAAAGTAACTTTTTTGTCAGTGTATTTAAACCACACCCCCCAACCCCCACCGGCTTTTACGCTGCCCTTAGTCCTGGAGGGGATGCTATTTCATGCCGCTCCATACCTGTATATGGATGGTACGACAATAGATCCCACTCAACTTGACTTTGCTTGAATCCATGTTCCCATCAGTTCTTTTGAGGTCCTTTTCAGGGTATTTTCTTTGTGAAGAGTCACATTCACTCCAGAAAATAGTCAAGCGTCTCTGCAGTGGTGGCATGGCAACAGTTTTGAGTAACTAGAGTTTTACAGAGATTCACACTTAGCCTTGTAATCGGTCCTTTGATTTGGAACAATGCATGTATATGTTGATAGGTCTCTTCATTAATTAATGCATTTAATAATTAAATGCATAAAAAAGTTTTTTTTTATTTTATCTTTTCATTTAAGTATTGACAAGGGATGAACAACTATCAGTCCTTACGGAATAATGAAAAACATGCTAACAGTATTTATTCATATCAGTTTTGTAAATTATATACTTAAATCAAGTATTTATGAAAGAGTTGACACCTTCATACCATTCTCTGTGTTTCTGATCCACCTGAAAATGTTAGTCATTGTTTCAATAGCATTAGAATATGTAAGAAAATGTTCCTTAGTCTGTAAATGGGCAGTGGTGACTTAATGGTTGGGAAAGCGCACTTATAATCAAAAGATTGCCCGACCGACAAGGCACCCCTGAGGTACCCTGAGCAAGGTGTCGCCCCCAAGCTTCCCGGGGGTTAAATTAGCTGCCCCCTGCTATGTCGCGGCGTCAGATATGGGTTAAATGCAGAGGACACATTTCGTTGTTGTGCTGTGGTGTGTCAACACTGGTCATCTGATTCGTAAAAATGTTTTTGGTTAGCGGTCAACCAGCTGTGAAGCTAAAGCTAGCAGCTGAAGTTCATAAAGATGACCTGCTGTTTTAGCCCAACACGCCAAATGTCATTCTGGCATTCTACCTCAGCCTCTAGGGGTCAGAAAAGGTTAACTGGCCTCCAGGTCCAAGTACCTTCCACATGACCTCATCTGTGCTGCGTAAAGAGCGCATGTTTCCAGTCAACGCATGTCCCACTTAGCTATGACATTATATATATTGCTCAAACTATTAAAGCACATCTCTTGTCAGAACATAACTGGTACGCAGGTACACATTCACCTTTAAAAGCGATATATGCAGCAATAGATTGTAACAGCAGAAACGTGCAAATATTTTATGTGGTTTGCGTCACTAGATATTACCGGGCATGTTCTTTATACCGCAAATGAAGTACAAATAGCAAGTCTATAAATATGAAATTTTATATTTTATGAAATATGAAATATGAAACACTATCTAAAGATGGTCGACCAAAACCACTGCCAGTAGCCTACAGTATGCTTGAAATATCAGTATAGGGCAGCTCCTTGCTTATCGACCAATTGGCTTAACGACCTAGTAATAGGAACGGAACTCAGTCGTTAAGTGAAGAGTATGTGCCTGTATAGGTTTGAGCATAAGAAACCCTAACCTTAAATATCTCAGTTTAGTAACTCTCTTGAGATGTTGCAAGTCACAGGTTTTTGTCTGTACAAACACTGATTAATCTTTACTGATGCGATACAAACCAATCAGGTGTTTTAATAAGCTTACCATATAACAATACTAAACATTTTTCAGCTGCAGTTTAATCCAGTTCCTTAACAATAGCCACACCACTTAGAGATGTTTTTCCTGCTACGTTTTTGCCGTAGACACACATGTTGATCCCGTTACTGTTGCTATTGAAACCCACGAACTGCCGTCCATGAGTCTTTACAGCAACTCAGTGGGTAGCAAAACAGCCTCATATCTCCAGGGCTGAGAGTCTGAATCCTGCTCTTGTTTTGCCTGAGTCCACATGGTCCGTGTTGTGCAGGTTTGCTCTGTATCGATGGTTTTAAACTCGGTCTTCTGGGACCCCCAGACATTCTGCATTTTTACTCCCTGCCAGACAGCCCACATTTTTGTAGGAAGTTGGGAGGGAGCAAAATCGTGGACTATCTGGGGGTCCCCAAGCACCGGGTAGAGAACGCTGCTCAATGTACTCCTCTTTCCTCCTGCATTCCAAAAGCATGCCCTTATGTGAACTGGCTTTATCTAAACTGCCAAAAGAAAAACTCCAGACAAACTGATTCCTTTGTAATTGGATTTTTTTTTTTTAAAAAAAAAAAAGAAAAGGAGTTAATTAATTTGGCAGATCAGGTACCGTTATTCAAATGACTACAAATACATTTTGGTGTTTCGGAAACAAATTAATTTTAAATTAGGTAATTATATGGATTATATGATTAATAGGTTCCTTGAACAAAAGCTATTTCACAAAGGCTTACGATTTTGCATTTGATAGCCTGACGTTTCAGAAGATGGTGAATATTCCACACACTGACAAATCATTACAAGAAGGTCAGGATGGTCAAGAAGATGTTCCGCTTTTGCTCTTAAAGCCTGTCCTTCAGCTTCTGCTGCCTTGCTGGGAGATAACAAGATGCTATCAGATAAGATGTGGCTACCGTCTGACAGATCTACTTCTGTCCATGATTGGTGACAACGCTGAGAGTCATACCTCTCATAGGTCACTGGTGGGTAAATACCGACATGTCACTGGATTTAGTAATAACTTGGTGCAACACATCATGGTGTTTCGGGGGCAGCAGAAATACAACCTGAAGGTTCACTTTTTAATTGTATTTGTTAAATTCTATTGTTATTACTAATCCCTTGAATGTCATTGTAGGGGTGTCATGATGGATAGGGCATTCAGGGATCTCCACTGTTCTCTGTCCTCTGAAATTTGCAGCAGTGTGTCAAGGGCTTGGCCGGCCCACTCTTTAACGTTGTTGAGCTCTACCATGCCCTAGAGGAAGGGCATAGCCAGAGAGTTGAGATGGTTAATATTGCCAAAAGTTGCTCTTGCTTGCCTGCAAGGGTGTGGATTTGCTGCCCAACACACTCATTGGTCTTCCGCAGAGCATAATGGATGCCAGGCAGATGGAGTTTGACAGCCTTCCTTGGCATCAATCTTCGAGAAAAATCCGAAGGAAAATACAGTCATGGAGAAAAGATTGGCACTTCCAAGACTCAACTAAGCCCAAATGAAATGTCACGATAGATTATTTTTTATAAACACAGTAAACCTGCTAGAATCACAGCACAAGTTCAAGCAAAAGTACAGTCAACGCTTCTTCATCGCAACTTTCCCTAACATGGTTTTGATATATTGCTTAAGAAATTAAAGGGAATTTTTGGGGGAGTTTTTAGCAGTATTGGGAAAGCTGCAGGTTACACACAAAGGCCAGCAGATTTAGCAACTTGTAAATGCAAAAAATACTTCCAGTGCTGGTCTGGAGGATTCCAAGCAAGTTAACAGCAGCCTCTCACGCGATATCTTACAGGGACCTGGAAATGATCTTTGTGTCTCACTTTTCTCGTGTCTCTTCTCTTTGCTCTGCTCTGCTCACATGTTTGCTTTGCTTGCCATGGGGGCCGAAAAATATTTTCCGCATTTCTTTACAGATGACAGAAGGCCTGCACCCCTAATTCCCGCAATCTGCAAGTGTCGACTGTACATCACTTACAGGTATTTACGTAACAGGTTCAGTTGACTACCACCATCTAGTGGTTCAAAATGAGCCCGACTTTTAGTATACTATACACCAATACCCTGAATGCCGAGTACTCAGTAATTTGTGTGTGAGTACTAAGCCATTTTGCAATGACACTTGTATGGAAAATCTTCAAGCAATCCCTACTTCATTCTAAGGTTTGAAGGACGACCCAATAATTTTGTCCTACTGTAGATGAGTCATTTTACTCTCATCAATGATTATTAATGTACATCATGCACAGCAGATGAATTAAGAGAAAAGAAAGGAAATGCACTCCTCACAGATCTGCCTTGTCACTCTGTTCATGTACTTTATTCTGACTGAAGTTAACCTGCCTGACTTCTGTTCAGGATTGGACTTCTCAGTCTTGGGCTGTTTTTGATAAAATGTAAAATTTGCTGTTCCCTCTTCTGAGAGGAAGTATCTGTTTTGCCAACCTTGTACCCAGAACCTGGGGACAGCTTGGCATTATTCCTAATACCCATCCTTTTTCATACCGTTTTAACCACACGGCTTACAAAGTGCCTTACGGATGACAAAGAAAAGGAAAGGAGAACAAAGTACTAAAAACGATGTAACGATGTGGTTTTCCACAAATGTGTTTCTTTTTTGTTTTTTTTACCCGTCCAGTTTGACCCTCATCGCTGCATGTTGTCTTTTGGCTTCGACTGGGTTCCCCCTCCCAGTCTGCTTCTCACAAATCTGCGTCGAATCTGCTGTCCATCATCTTTGTTTTCCAACTCTGAGCCAGCCCTGTCCAGTGGGCTGCTCATCTGATGTACGTCATCTTCTCTTGTCATCAACAGGACAGTCATCGGCCTTGTCATGGCTCACTTCAGCCGTGCTAACCGTGTCTGTCTGTCTGGGCCTTGGCTTTCTTAGCTTCTTCCAGGGACTGAGTGTCAGGGTCAGCCCCTGTGTCTCACTGTGTCCCTTCCCTGTTTGGCCAGCAGGTGTTGCTGGTCATCCCGTTCT
>JAODKE010000041.1:6166225-6178724 GCA_026779605.1 Mormyrus hasselquistii
GGGATGTTAAATAACAAATCTCTCAGGGAGATCAGATTGGGCCGGCTGTAACATTTTGCTTGAATGCAAATGAGATTTTAATGAAGAAAGTGTATTTTAGCTGATTATATTAACAATGTGCCACCACGGTAAGTAGAAACACTTAGTCTGGCATTTAAAAAGTGGCTTTGGGTTGCTGCCTGGCGGGGCGTGCTTGTGCGTGTGTGTTGGTTTCATTATGCGTCCGTGTACATGTCCCTGACTTCCTTGTTAGTGGAAACAGCCTGTGAGGGGGATCATTCAGGGCTAATAGCTTCCTCAGGATGGAATTAATACCAGGCAGGTGTCATCCACATCTGCCGCACTGCACATTTTAATTTATGGGTAAATAAATTATTAAATTACTTCAGTATGTGCGGGAGTTTATATGTAAGGTTCACCTGCTACAGAATTTACTTTCTGAATATGTTTGCATGTTTTTTGCAACTATTTGGCAAAGAAGATGAAAATTGTAGCATGGTTTGGATGAGAAGTTATGCAGGGACGTCAGTGTTGTGAAACGCAGCAAGCCAAACTGGATAAAGTGTGATTCATTACGTCGTCCACTTCAAGCACACGGACATCACACCAGTCCACTTCAAAGAGCCTCCTTAGGTCAGTGGAACATCAAAGCCAAAAGGCCAGTGTCTCTCACTTATCTGTCCGTCACAGTCCGGAAGCTACATTCCTCCTCTCGGTACTGATGTGGACCACCTCCATGCTACCCCATTCTCTATTACAAAACAGATATGGGGTGAATCTCAATACAAAGAATACAAAGACCATGCTTGTGGTCTTGGCAAGACCAGTCTTGCGACCTTGTTTTCCAAGATCACGAGGACAGAGAACGCATTGAGACTGGTCTGGACACGTCCCACTATGCTCTGCTCCCAGCTCAATGCTCAGGCCAAAATTTTTATTACTTCATAAATGACAGATAATCAAAATGTCCAGTCTAAATAACTAATTATTCCTGGTATGTTTACTTGTGTTTTTTTCACACTTAAAACATTCATATTTATTTCAACTCTATACAAACATCATACAGTACAATCCCGTTATAACGGACATTAAGAGATCCGGCAAAACAGTCCGTCATATCAAAAGTCCGTTATATCCAGAGTTGCTGTATGCCCAGAAGACAACTACAAGACACCATTTACTCATGCCACACCCCAGCAGATTTTACCTGACTGTTGGAAGTATATATGGCCTATAAGTGGTTAGGCATGTAAGGTACAGTAGTAACTTTGACCTCACTACATACCATATCCCTCCAGCTGCGAGCGTCGTCTGCCGATGCACAGAGTGCCTAGTGATGGACAGCCACACAGACCAATCAGTGTTGTCTGCTGTTACGCCATGCCTATTTATGGAGTGTGACTATTAATAATCCTGACTTCCAGTTCTAGAACACCCCAGAATACACTTTTCTCTTAATTTGGCAAATTAACACCCCAGTTTTATCCATAGGTCCAGATTTGAAAAAGTCTTGGGTAACAGTTAAACTTATTGCAACATAGAAGAGTTCAGCATGAAATCCTCACAGAATGAAACTGCGACAGAGAGCGTTGACCTAGTAGCAACATTCTGAAGCTGCAGCGTGACGATATATGGCTGTTTGCAAAGATCGCTAAAATGGTTGTTTACAGCTGACACTAGCTGATCTCCAAACGCTTTTTAATGCAGTTTCCCTTTTTTGAAGAGAAAAACACCAACAGTAAGTTTGAAGGACATATTTAATATTAATAAATGGAAATCACAGCAGGCTGAAACAGAGCCAAGGGATGGTTTAGACAGATTGGATTTAATGCAAACAATAGCAGAAAAATTCAATCCTTTTTCCTAAGAAAAATTACATTTTGAACAAAGGGAAACAATCTGTTCTTGTTTTTTTGAGACATGTATAGTGAGTATTTTTAGATGGGAATCGACATCATGTCCAGACTGTTAACCTGGTATAGTCCAGTACGGCCCAGTTCTGACCTCTCCGATATTGCTGTGGTTCAGAGGATACACAGTGGTGCCTCCATTCATTCCTTTGATAAATATTCTGTTTTCTGTCATGTTATGGTACTGTCATGTCACAGCCTCACCAGACTTCTTTGTGTTGTATAAAATAACATAAACATAACTTCTGATATGTACACGGCGAAACTAGAACATTGCCGTTTCTATATCTAGCAGTCACTTCCGTCCACGGCGATGTACAGTTCAGAAAAGAGGGTCAGCCAATCCAGTGGGGGAATTGGGGGTTAGGGGCTGTGCTCAAGGGCCCACCAGTGGTATCCAGTGATACTCTACTGACCCAAAGATTCAAATCTACAACCTTCCAGTCCCAGGAACAATGTACTAACCGGCTGAGTAGCAAACATAGACTGGTAGACTGCATAAACTAAAAAATGTTACTGCTCATTTTAAATCTCTCTAAGGCCGACATATCTTCTGAATGTGCAGATCAGGCAGGGGTCTGTTAATTCGATTCAATATAAGTTCAGACATTCATGTCATAGTGGCATACAGGAGGTTCTGAAACACCTCACCGAATGGTTAATGTACTTCATAATATGTGGTTTTACTTTGAATCTTATTATTAATTCATTTCTGCAGCTATTATTATTGCATTCCTCTGGAAAGTGACAAAAAAATCCTTATAATAGCTGCTACATGAAAATCTAGGTCTTTGTTGGGCTTTCCTTACTCAAGCCCAGAGCAGGGTTGCAGAAGAACAAAGAAAGGCAATATTGAGCATGTCAGGACAAGGGCGTCGGAAGGGTATGAATACCCTGGCAGATTCAGGGAGCCTGGCATTGTACCCAAAATCTACCACTGAAGGCCTCTATGCAATCTACACCCCTGTGTCAGAGAGTAATGATTACCAGGCAAATGATACAGCACATCAGACACACTCTGATGATAATAATCATAGACGGCGAAATGACGTCCCCCACAGCACCCCTGATTGGTGGGGATTTTCGGCATGCTGCGATTTACAGACGGGAAGCCTTGTCACCTTGAGCGGCGAAAAACACTGAGGTAGACACAACACAGCAGGGCGTGCGGGTGTTTCCAGACAGACGACACCGAGGGACCCAGGGGAACGATGTGAGTCACGGACGAGGCTTTTAGACGAGTTTAAATTCAGCACGGAGATGAGAAGGCACTCAGACTAGGAGCCCCGGCTATAGGCCCATTCCTGCAGCCTCCAAAGGGTCTGAACAGGAAAATTGGAAAAATGCGGCCAGACTGGAGCAGGAAGATCGCTGCCACGGCAACAGCAGTGACTCGTGCTCCGCACTTTCACAGTGACGAGCACAAGACAGTGAGCAGCATGTCACATACCGCTCAGCGTCTCAGTCTCGCTTAATTATCTCAGGTCTAGCTCGTTTTCGTATTCCGGCTAATAAGCTTGTCTGCCTTAGTCATTCATAGTCTATAAATATTTTGAGGGTAAATGGTTTTGTAATATGAGTCACCCACAGTTTACATCATTCATTGATGTACTTGATCATTTTACGCATAATTTTTTAAGGTTAAGCTACATGTTCAAAAGTACAACAGATTAGGCCCTTTGGGACTTCATTCAACACTGTAGTACTGTCTTGAAGCTGTATAAATAAAATTTGTTTTAATTGAATCAATGTCAGTTAATAATAATTGGCGATTAACGCTAATGTAAATAACCATGGGGGGGAGGGTTGGAATTTAACATTGATCACGACCACCATAGAATAAGGAAGGTCTTTGATTTTTTGCATTCTTGATTTGCCTAGTTGGCAGTTTTTCCACAAAGATTTATCTCTATATTGTGATGCATTTGTCAGTTATATGCTTACAAGCGTACAAAAGATATGCTCTCTCTGTGCAAATGAGTCATAATAAAGAAAAACATTTTCATAAAGGAATAAGAAGTATGCAATACTTCCACTAAATAATTCAAACCAGTGTGTTGATTTGGTACAAACTGAATTTCAGACTCACATAATATATAGGAAGGAAGACCGCTATTGGCCAGTGCTTGTAAATAATTGCCCACAGCTTGTTAAAGGGCTTGTAGTGTTTCCACATTAATTAAAAGATCCCAGCAAACTAAAGCTGGCATTGATAAAAGTGAAAACACCAAAAGAAAGCCTTTGAATTTTCTTTATGTGCAGTTCGGAGAGGAGCAACTCTGACTTATTCAAACTGCTGTTAAATAAGAGGAGGGATAAAGTCACTAGCTAGCCATGCTTTTTTCAGGAGCGATGGGTCAGAGGTCAAGTGTAGTCCCACGGGTTAAGAAACCAGTACAGCTGCTTCAGTCCATGGGAGCATCTCAAGGCTGGATTAGTTGTGACTGAATTGTCCTCTCAAAGTAAGACTTCTATCTTGAGTTTTCTACTCATCAGTCCTGGGGCCTGTGAAATGGACTGTAACCTTCCACAGAAAGCGACTTCCAATCTCCGACCAGGAATACCCACATTGCCCGGTGCCGCCCAAGTAAATTCGTAAATCCTCAAAGTTATGCAAGAATTTGGTGATGGATAAATATCTTATTTGATGTTACAGCAGCAGCGACCCCTGTAATAAAAAAGAATTCAGAGCTATTTTCCTTGTAACAGAATCTCCAGAGAAGACATTTAGAACATAAACACGTAGATGATTTGCTTAACACTGTAATGTTTTGTTGTCGTGGTTTTTTATTCTGCCTTTTTTACAGTCTGGAAGATGTGGAGGAGCTTGCGGTTCCAAGGAGCAAGCCTGGGGAGATGATAGAGATAGATGTTCAGGACAATGTGTGAAAATAACTGTTGTCGCAGCTTGGATAATGGTTGGATAGTACTGAGGCAGGACTCATGCCGTTATAGGTTGCCTCACACTCAAAGCTACAGGGACCGTGTGACTGAATGCTCTAATCAGCTCTGTGTTCCTCAAGCAGGAGGACCTATCACTACAGCCATGGAGCCTGCTCAGCCAGTAAGCTTAATGGCAGCCGAAGACAGTCAGATGGGGTGCCTTGGATAGAGATGACAGGCAGCCCAACCTGACACTTTGGGAAATTGGAGGCTGTTTAAACCTAAGGGGACCATGATTGCTCCCCCTCCCCCAGGCCTCCGAGGCACCTCTCAGGCAAGGTGCTGAAATTTGGCTCAGATGACAAGCATTTTCTTCTAGCCATAAGACGTCCGGAAGTGTACACAGAGCAGTGAGCTCCAGATGCAAAGAGCAAATATGAACAGGAGGCATGGTCATTATAAAAGCCATCATTAGCATCCACAGGAGCACTTTGACCATCCTGTCACTGTCCAGGCCACCCAAACCTTCAATAACCACTTCCCAGAGGTATGATTTGCAGTCTGCAGTTTGTGGTGTGTTTTGCAGTTTGATGGTCTGTGGTCTGTGATTTTCAGTCTGTGGTCTACAGTTTGTGGTGTGTGATTTGGAGTATGTGGTTCATGGTGTGTAGTGTGTGATTTGCTCTTTGTGGTCTGTGGTGTGTGATTTTCAATCTGTGGTCTGCAGTTTGACGTCTGTGGTGTGTTATTTGTAGTCTTTGGTCTGCAGTTTGTGGTGTGTAATTTCTAGTCTGTGGTTTGCAGATTGTGGTCTGCAGCTTGTGGTATGTAATGTGTGATTTGCAGTTTGTGGTTTGATTTTCAGTCTGTGGTTTGCAGTTTGATCTGTGGTGTGTTACGGTTGCGGTGATGGTCTGTAGTTTGTGGTGTGCGATTTTTAGCCTGTGGTTTATGGTATGTGGTGTGTGATTTTCAGTCTGTGGTCTGCGGTTGCTATCACTGCCTGGGCACAGATGGGTTAACTGTGTCTCCTTTTCTTCAAAGTGCCAGTTAGTAACAGGAAAGGAGACCAAGCTGTTAACCAGATATTTTTCCTTCAATATTCATCAGGTTTCATTTATAAGCACAGAAGCATCAAATAGACAAGAAATTGACAATGATATGTGCTAGTATTACAGCTTAATGATAAAAATCTCTGTGACTCCAGGAGGTTATTAAACAGCAAAGCTGTCCCCACTCTTACCCCATGCTTCTCCATTAATGCTGATCTGGAACTACGCGGTCTCAGCCATGCCTCTGTGTTTGAGTGACAGAGAGAGCAGCTGACGGGCAGATGAAGAGTCCAGAAGTGAAGCAGTCAATGAGAAAACCCTTGATTAGCGGCACTCAAAGCAGGACGGAGTGGCAGACAAGCTCTACAGGCAACAACCAGAAATGTCGACTGCCATTCCCAAATCTCTGTCCTGCCATGTGCCTAATGCCCTCTGTATTTCCATCCGGCATCCATTTATTGTAGGCAAGGCTTCCACGTCATGTAAGACAGTGACTGGTCTACAGGTGCATTTTAAATATTGAATCAACACTCCGATATGCTGCAGCTTTGTTCGAACATATTAGAGTTCAGTGCTTTTGCTGTTTCTGCCTCCTACTTTTTTATTTTCCCTTGGTTCTGCGGAAGTCCATCTTGTCACTTTGCCTGGCAGATTCCTGGTGTTTCTGGAACACGAAGCTGCCATAGTGTAGCTCTGCGTTTAATGCTATCCTCTGAGAGAGCAGAGTCAAATTTATATTCCCCTTACGGTCTCACGCTTCCAGAACATGACAGGCTGAAGGGTCATTCAGCACAAAATGAGATACTTTACCAGGGTAGCGCCACCACTGTCATTAAAAGAACTGGTGAAGCCCTCCCAGCGATGTGACAGCATATATCCTGTTGTCATTTCCGGACTGATTTTCCTTCAGAAAAATTCGTGCTCTGATTGTACAGATCTACCACTAGTCCAATCCAGATTAATAGCATATTCAGTTACACGCATGAACATTAAGAAAAATCAGTAAAGATCTGTCTGTCCCACTCGTGGAAGGTGTCTTAGATATGTGAAGGAGACTCCTTGGAGGAGAACCTGGACTGCCACTGAGATGAGCAGTGAGGTACAGCCAACTAGAAGTTTCCAACTGTTTATTACTACCATAGTCTCAGACATACTTCCCTCCACCTGCGTGTCTTTGGGTGTGTAAATGCACAGAAAACAGGTAGAGAGTTTGGTCTTCATGGGTATATGTAGTTTAGAACAGTGTTTCCCAACCCAGTCCTCAGGGAACCTCAGACAGTCCACGTTTTTGCTTCCTCTCAGCTCCCAACGCACCTCTACCAGGTATTCGGTGTTCCTGATTGGCTGGGAGCTGGGAGGGAGCAAAAATGTGGACCGTCCAGAGTTCCCCCGAGGACTGGTTTAGAAGACAACATACTAAGGACATTCTGGAGTAGAGGCTCCCTGTGCTATAGTGGTATATTTTTCATCACCTTCTTCAGATCACTTCACTCTGTTTGTTATGACGGGATATGGATTGAGCCGTTTGACCTGGCACTTACTGCTGCAGCATCTGATCACAGTGACCCACGTAGAGAAAT
Source organism: Mormyrus hasselquistii (assembly GCA_026779605.1). Taxonomy (NCBI): domain Eukaryota; kingdom Metazoa; phylum Chordata; class Actinopteri; order Osteoglossiformes; family Mormyridae; genus Mormyrus; species Mormyrus hasselquistii. Next base: position 6,173,651 of record JAODKE010000041.1, read on the forward strand.
GCACAGTAGAATACGTAGTAGGGATGCAAGGTAAGCGTTTGGTGTTCTGCAGGCAGAAAGATGCGTGCTGCAAGGGCAGGAACATAATGAAAATGTTTTTAATCTGAAACTGTGAAGCTCAGGACAGTCAATATGAATCCTGTGGGAAAGTTAGCGCTGTATAACTCACAGAAATAGTCTTTGATTGGCTACAGAGCTGCAGATGACGTGTAAACCAGGTGAAACCTGTCATGGCCCTGTGAAAATATGAGGGCCTCATGAGTGTATTGCTGTTTGAAATCAGATCTCAGATCTCCAACACTGAGATCTCCGAAGAGCCACAGCTGTTGTATCCTTGAACAAGGTGCTCTGCATATATTGCATCCGTGACATCAAAGCTGAATACAGGGAATTTACGGTATTGAAGGTTGGGCAGAAGAACAAGATTTCCACAGGAACACTGCAAAAGAGCATCTGCAAAGCAAAAAAAGATTCTTGGGTGAAAAAAGAACTCAAAATATAATTTCTCCCTTGAGAGATGTGATGTTTTCTTTGATTCAATCACCCTGGATAATCACCTCGGGTCACTTGCTCTGCCCTACAACCCATTTTCATGTACGGGCAGCTGTGAAGAAGTCATTGAACCATATTCTAGGTTCCATATTCTGAAGCACAATGCAACTTAGGGAGAACCTGCAAATCGCACAAGCAGATAAAAGTGTTGGGATTTGAGCTCCCAACACTGGAGGTGTGAGACAGCACTGGAACAAGAGAGAAATGCTTGGGGCCAGAGGTCAGAACCGCCAGCACAGATACTTCACCTGCTGAGCTACATCATCACCCATTTCAGGAGGCAGAGGAAATCAAGGTCAGAAATCTGTCATTCTGGCTTCCACAAAACAGCACGAATGAACATTATCCAGTGACATCATGGTTGAGCACTTCCTGGAGGAACCTGACCAAGGGGAACTGGCTCTGATCAGAGGAGAAACTCTGTTTTGAAACAGGAACGTAGGTACCCTGCCTTTCAGAGGGATGGGTGAGATTTATGACGCAGGCACTGAAGCAGGGCCCTGAAGAATATTACGCACAAGCTGGCCGGCAGGCAGACTGATCCAGGCCTCTGTTTGTTTTGTCCATGTAGATGTGCACTTGATTACACCTGGTAGGATCAGTCGGGGAAATTTGAGACTAATGGCAAATTGTTTACCCTGCTCTTTGCCTCCTGCCTACTGTTCACTCAACGACAAGAATCAAGGAACAAAGAAACACTGAAATGGCCTGACCTGAAAGTACGGTGATGCCTTTGAGTCATTCTGGAAATATAACAGAACAAAAAGCAGGATTAATATTATACATGTGCCACAAGTCAGGCACACTGTAAAAATAGAGGTCGGACCCTATATTTCAGGGCTGTTTAAATCATGGTCCTCAAGGTTTGAGCCCTGCTGATTTTCCAGCCTTCTTGGCTGGAAGCCTATGACCAATCAGAATCAGTAATTATTAAACTAACTACCTGGGAGACCTGAAAAAAAGGCCTGGATTTATTGGCTATATTTGGTGTGAGCTGTAGCAGAGGTGTCCAGAGGTTTTTCTGAAGCCTACAGATAAGGAGGGTCACCTGATACGATATAGAGATGAAAAGTGTCAAAGCTGGCGATCGCTGTCTCTGATGATGAGCTTTAACTGCATTTATTCACTTTGGTTTCTGTTTGGATTCAGCTGATTCTTCCTCTAAATCACACTGTCAACTCAACCCTCGTGTTACCCTTTGAATGAGTGATTGCAGTACTTCTACATTATCAGCTTCATATTTAAGTATTTTATCATCTGATAGAAACCCAGGGCACATTGTTGTGATATATTTCTGAACTAAGAATTAGCTGCTTTGATTTTTGATGGAAACATAACAATGCCCCCAGCAGAATGTCACAAATGGACTGAGTCACTGAGGAACGTCATTCTTAATTACAGAACGCTCCTGAAAGCATAAATCTTCACGGTTCTGTTCCTTTGAGAAGCGTACCCAGGAATTACAATGTAGTTTACTACAAAAGTTTCTTTTACTCTGCAGGGATTTTTACTAGTCTGAAGTAATTTCACCACAGAAGATAGTACAGGTCAATCCTTTCCCCTCTCAGTCATCTCACATCCCTGGCATAAACATTCCTCGTTATCATCCTGACACCAACCTGATCTCAGTTCCCTCTAATTGTTCCACAAACTATCACTATTGTTGCCGATTCCATTCAAGGCAGCAGCCTGAGAGGCTGGTCATCATGACCCAGGTTATACAAGGCAAGCAGTTTTAGGAAGAACATTTCAAAAATATTAGGAGCAATTGAAATATCTCATAACACTGAATAGACCATACATTCCATGACGTCATAAAATATTATGTCACACAGGGCAATGTACATATAACGTTTACAAATGAAGTTCAGATCAGCATATCCAGTACAGGGTGATAGTGAGGATGGGATGATGATAGTTATTTGTGTTTTGTTATTTTACAGTATATAAGGGTGTGGCACAGTGGCCTCGCTCCTCTGGGCTAGAGCACATATCTGATTGGTTGGCTCGGCTTCCTCTAGCTGCTTGGACCCACCTCCTCTACAATTTGATTGGTTCTTTTTGTGAACCAATGATTTTTCCTTCTGCCCTCACAATATTTTTGTATAAGTAATTACAGGGTTCAAGTCTCCATCATAGCTCTGTTTATGTGTGTGTGGAGTTTGCAGGTGTGTGTGTGTGTGCGTGATTTAAACAAATTCACATTCTGAGATTAAAGTGCAATGCTCTAAATTTTAAAAAACCACTAATATCCTTTTTAGAGAAAAAAGTTGAGGCTCTGAGGTTACCAAATGTCTCCGCTGAAACACGTAACCTCTGTTTATACAGAGAGCAGGGTGTACAGACCAGCCTATTGTCTTTATTTGGTGGGTCATTTCATTGGAAAATTGAAAGTAAGTAGCATTTTGCTGGCCTGAGATTGGATTCTGTTTCCGATACGAGTTGGAGGGCCAGGAAAATTGTAATCCAAGGTCTGAATTGAGATCTGCAGGCTGGCTAGTCATTGTCTGCTGTCAGACATAGTTTTCACACTAATGTTTGAATACCAAATTAAATGTTTAAAAGTTAATCATCTGTCTTCGGCTTGTCCTCACGGACCGTGGAAAGACAAACATTGCAGTTAAAATACTTCGCTTCATGCCCATTAAATAGAAAGTATGTCATTTTTGTTTTGTGGTTCTTGGTTCAAACCCCACGTTTCAGACTTCAGGACGCGCATCTGCAAGCATGTAGTCAATCGGCGCTCTTTTTTGTGTTCTGAGCCAAGAGTAAACATTGAATTTGCAGCTAAATTAAGACTACTGACTGGAGATATTTCTCATGAAAAAAAAGAGAGTCAATGAGGTTAGAGGGAAAAATACATAGAATTTGCACCCTCAAAGTTAAAAATAGATCTTTGTCAGTAAGATGTAAGGTCTCTGTTAACTTTACAGCATTTACAATTATACTTTAAAATGATGCATTTTCTGCTCCAAATGAAGTGTGACAGCAAAAATTGAGTATTTGAATGCGGTGCTGGTATAATCTCATTTTTTTAAGTGCTTGTGTTTTTCATCCCAGGGCATGGATAACTACATTTACATATTTAGCAGACAGCGTACCTGTGAGGCAAGCCTGACGTCCGTCATCCAGTATCCCTGGAAGAGGCGGGCCGTTATTCTGATAACCATGGGATTCAAACTCACAGCCTCGCCGACACAGACTCTTAACCTACTAAGCCGCCTATAGTCAGCTGGGCCTAAGTGCAGCTCGGCTTGGATGGAACTCACCGTGACGGTGACATGTCTTATTACCTTTCCATTCTCTTTTTCTGCTGGTGTTACCCCATCCTACACTGTTTATTGCTTAAGACCACAGTAATCACTGTGACTATCAGGATTTTAGCTTTGAAGTTCACTCCTTGAGCTCATAGTCATAAATAGACAGTCCTCAGGTTATGAACGAGTTACGTTCCTTAAATCTGTCTTTAAGTCAAATTTGTAGGAAAAACAATAATAGACCACATAATAATTATGCAGTATTATTAAAAGTAACGAATGTTTTCATAAGTCACATAGTAATGCGCGCATTGCATTTAACCAACATTTTTAATATATCAGCCTTTATGGCAGTCCGTTCGTAAGCACAAGTGGCCCGTAATTTGGTCGCACAAGTTGGGACAAAAAACACTTTCTATGAAGAAAATCCCTGGCTGAGCAAAGATTATTGTTATTCTGTTACAGAAAATTCTGTGGGCTGTGTGGAAAATCACCAAGCACATATGTGGAGTATATGTTCACTTGCACTTTGATGTCAGATGTGATACCGTGATGGCCGCAGCTTTGGCAATGAACAATGAACTAACCCCTAGCTATACAGTCTACAGTGTAATCTCCTTCTTTCCTGATTATTATTATTATTGTTATTGGTGCTGCTGTAAACTGCTGCGGGTATCAGTTTACAATTATGCAATTTATTTATTTTTGTCTAATTTGATTTAATTGTATAATACTCAGTCCTGTATCCTCTTATAATACCACACTAAACAGTATTAGAATTATTAAAATCTTTTCTTTGGATGCATTTTTATGCAACTTAATTAGAGCCCAAATCATAAGCATCTGTTGTTTTTTCCCTGATCAAAGTGAAGGAAACCTCAAAGGGTTGGGGCTGTCCTGGGTAATTCACAAAAATGAGTTACTTTTCAGTTCAGCTGTTAGTTTGTGTGGAAATGATCTGACTAGTCAGAGACTTTAAATGTCCCCCTGAAGAATTTCATTGATTAAGAGAATATGCAACAGTCGTATGTAATCAATGTACAAAACTATAGGGCAGTAAGTCAACAAGGCTGGTTCACGCTCACACAACACTGATTATGACCTGGCACCTGTGACTTAGAGTAAATAGATAATAAATATGAGATGCATATAAGGGGTTTCTCCAAATACCTACCTTCAACCCATCCGTCCATCCATCCATCCATCCATCCATCCATCCATCCATCCATCCGCTACTTATCCAGTGACAACAATCTAAACAGAGA
>JAODKE010000041.1:6185418-6211329 GCA_026779605.1 Mormyrus hasselquistii
TTTCATAATAACTGTAATTTACGTATCAAGCTTTTGTACTACAGATACAGATTACACATGCGATGAACATTTGTGCGAACTGTATCAGAGAAATTTCCATATGAAGTAACATTTATTGAAAGCATTGTAATAGTGATACAGAGTACAGAGACCAAGCGCAACGGGGGGTTAAAAAAAATTGTTTTCTCTCAGACGTTTACATGCTCAGATGTTTTTTACTATAGAACCTGATGTCCTCGCTGATTTATACAAGTGTTTCATTTGTTAATTTTTATTTGCTGGGAGGAGATAAAGCAAACGACCAAATGTAACTCAGAGATCAAAATGTATTTTACGTCAAGCACTCATTTTTGATGTAAGGTTCCGCTCATCCTTGAGAAGATAAGAATGTTCTCTTGTTTAATCTTTATTTCGCCTTTTCTATCAGCGTAGTTACTGAATATACCTTCCAGTTTCTATTTTCCTGTATCTTATGTTGTTTTGTTCTAGAAAATAATGAAAGAATTTCACTGCCCTCTATTTCCATTTCTACATTATGATGTACTTAAAAGTGTTCCATTCTGTTAGGTGGTAGTCTTTTGCAAGTGGTCAGCTATATAATAATTAGTCTAATTAAGGAACTTGCCATGGTGATTGTAGCAGAATCACCAGCCGGATGCTTCCATCCTCATTGCATGATTGAAACATTGCTTTGAGAGGATTCATTTCGGAATCAGGTGTCTTCTTGCCGAGATCCTATGGCTGGATTTTATGGTTCTCTGCTGTCAGTATTAAAATCTCACGTCAAGAGAGTCCCTTTAACAGGATATATGTGCTAGGTAAAATAATTCTCTTATAAAAAACACTCCCAATACTTTGCTGTGTGTGTATAACAGCACAGATTTTCCCCTGAGGATGTACATCCAGAATGGTCCTGGATGTAAGGTTAATTGACAGAGTGAAAGCACTGTAGACTGCTTTGAAACCTGTCTCCCAGTGGTCGATGTGAAAACCCAGCTTTTTTACAGCGTTACAAATAAAAAGAGACCTGCCCTTTTCTCGAAATGTTGAACCAATTATATGAATCATCTATTCAAGCCCACTGCTTTGGTGCTTGCAGACCTATAGCGGCTAATAGTGACATGGCAGTAACTCATTTGAGAGCATCACCTTTAAATATTTTATCAAAGAGCTATACAACATGGTACTGATGGTCTTATTACTAAGATCCATTTCCCACAGCGAACCCGGAATGCAGCAGATATTAGGATGCTAATCCATCACCGCGCCCTCGCTAACACACTATTGACGATTCGAGATTCCTGACCACGTACAGTATATGTGCTGCTTTTGGGACTCTGGAGGAAATTGGAGTAGCTGAGGAAGGCTGCAGGAAAATGGAGAGATGACACACGGAGCTATGGAGTGGGAATGTCAGGCTACAGCACTAACTACTGAATCACCACACTCCATTTATCATCATCATCATCATTACAGTAGTGAGACTGCCGATTTACAGTAATATTTCTTAAGCTTAAAATTCATAAAAATATATTTCCACACTTTTTTTCCACACCGGTTCAAATAAGTCATGCATGGGAGGTTATTAAGATATTGCTAAATAACAATGTTTTATTTATTTTTAATGGCTTGAGTGTCTCCCTCTGAAACTGTCGTTTGGGTTTGGCTGCTGCTACAGTGCATTGCAATAATATAATGGTATCCCTTAGGTGTTCCATACTGGTTGTTCCGCAAAAATCTCCAAAGGCCCCTTTCGACTGAATTAGCAAAGCTGTTCAGAAACCAGCTGTGGCACGGAAGAGCTCGATGCACATGGACGACAATCAGTCAGGCTCAGCTAATGCTTTGTATGCTAAATTTAAATTAGCATGCGGTGGCTAATGCCTATTTGTGTTACATGAATCAGTAGCATAAGCTACTGCAGATATTCTTCATTAATTAGTTGGAATGCATCGCACATAAGAAAGTGATGCAAAAACGACATGATTTGATTTTAATTACACTACACTGATTGCATCACAATCCCCAAGAAAGAGCTACTAGATATCAGAGTGGCTTTTAGAAACCATCGCAAAGGTCTATGAATGCTTTTATGCATCATAATTCTGAGAATACTGGATGCAAAAATCCCATTAAAAACCTCATTAAAATTCATTAAAAAAATGTTTATTTATATTCTTTCTAAACGGAAGACAGATGAAATATTTTACATCCCCTGTGTTTGTCGGGTATGGCTAGTCTGCTGAACTGACCCAAATTCCTCGCCTTGGGGAAAGCAGGCATCTTCTTAAAAACAGACATCTACATGACAACCCTTTTAGCACAGTTATGCGGGAGCCTGGCTGCTAAACTGGTCTTCAAGAGGGTCTGCAGTAAACCAGGACCAATGCCAACATTCTTCATTGTGCGTAAACCCCACACCATTCCTCCGACCCGGCCCACATATCATACACTGATCACGTCAGCGGCCAAGCGAGCCTTTGAGATCAGCTGACCTTTCCCCGCTTGCTCGAGCTCGAAACAAAAGCAGGCTGTCTAGAATTTTCAGACACAGCTGGTCTCCCTTCATAGTCACAGCACAGTTAGCCAAAGAATGGCAGCCACACTGTGGTAAACAAAGACTCAAGTGCTTCCGTCGTGACACCCTGCAAGGACATTAGCATTAGCATATGATTGGCCAACCCATACTGTAGACTGGCATCTCGTGGCTACACACCTACCAGCTAAACAGATAACGGCCGTCAAATGGACGAATGCAAGTCAGATCACCTGCCAGTCATTAGTTAAAATTGGCATTTCTGTTTACAAAATATTTTTCATGGTTGAAATACAAAACAGAAGTCATTGTCTTCATTTTAATTGTTTGTTTGTTTTACCTGAGAAGAGATGGGCTCATTATCTCCGCGACATGCTGCTATGGTAGTTATTCTTGTTAGTTGGATTTATAGACTTTTGTGTCTGTGCTCCAAGTGTGTGAAGTTTGTTATCCTGCAAGTAATGAGTATTATAGGTAAATTTAGCAACGGGAACATTTATATCCCTTTTGTCGACAAATCAATAAAAAATATATAGAATACATTTAAAAAATCTGTTCAAAAACACGTTAAGGTGAATTATAGTTGCCAAATTACCAAGAGGTGTACAAGTATGTGTGAGTGTGCCCTGCAAAGGGTTGGCACCCCATCCTGGGTTAATTACTGCCTTTGGTATAAACTCTGTACTGCCCACAACCCTAAATAGGACAAACAGCTACAGAAAGTGGATGGGGGGATGTTTTTCTGCTGTATCATGCTTAGCCTCTACTGCTAGGAAATGTTATTTTGTCTTACTCTGCAGTCAGCAAATCCCTTTAATAAAGACCCTTTAATAAACGGCGATGTCATCTTGTTCTTCTGTCCTTCAACTTCTTATCCAATGCCGGTTTGTAGGTGCCCCCCAGGCAGCACAGAGCCCAGGGTGAGAGAAATGTGAAACGGGGGAGATCATGGGAACATATCAGGGGCAGGATTCGCACCTGTAACCCAGGAGGAGCGAACCTACAGTAATGTCCACACGGCCAGTTTAATCACAAAAGGGAAAATTTGATTTTAAAAATTAAACCAAGGTTTGATGTTCATTAACAATTGAACATGACAAGGTTTAATTTGATATTAGATTGATTGTCATTCTGCCTTACAGTTTAGGTTCTTTATTGTGTAATATTACTTAGATATTACATGAAGTCTATTTTTCATTGGAAATGCTGTTATCATGATGGAAGCATTCATAAAACAGCAACGATATTAGAAACTATGAAAATTATTATTCATCATTTATTGCCGAATGTTCAAATGCCCCTGAAAATGTCCCTTTGATTTACAGAATTGGATAATTAACATATATATCTTCTTCTTAACCAGGAATAAAAAAATGTCTGCTGTGATATTTTACGGTGCGGGATTTCTGAAAAAACATATATGGTAGAGTGCAGAATAAATGCTGGATGTCTTTTAAATGACTCTTTTAAAGTGTCTGAACCTCTGAATGTGTTCGTCTCAAAAGCAGACAGTTCTGAAGTTTAAAACACAGCAACGGAGGGAGTATTGATTATGTGCTTAGTGTCATCGCATTCTGGAGAACAATTCATGTAGATATTTCAGCGGGGTGTAACCATAAATGCAAGCAGGCATTGGTGGTCTCACGGGCAAATTTTATTTGACACTGGGGTGACGAGGGGAGTATGGAGAGGGTGCCGGGGAAGGAGGGTGAATTTAGTTGAGGATGGGTTCCAATTAGGTAGTGACAGTCCCGGAGGGCAGGACACAACTGCCGGTGTCCTCTGTCAGTGACAGATTCAACTGGAGCGGAAGGGAAGGGGCCAAAGAGAGATAAAGATCAGGTATGTCATCTGCGGGGAATAAGGATGACAACAACGGCAGATTGTCCACAGCGACAAGAGGGCTGGTTGGTAGCTACAGCCAGTGAACTAGGCGGCAGAATCCTGTTTCACCCCCTGGCACTGCAGAGAGAGCAGTTTTAAACTTTAAGTTTTAAACTTTAGACTGTAAACTTTAAACTAGGTTTTAAACTTTAAGTGTTAAACTTTTAAGTGCAGGTACCAGGAGGGTGGCTGTAGCTGGTGCAATCAGGCGTCTCTTGTTGTGCCAAGTCATGCGGCCGTGTTCTGCCCGGCTGACCAGAAGACAAGTTGCTATTTTTCCATGGTGCTTGTAGAGTGGGTCCCTGTCAGTCAGTCACATAGGCGCCGACACCCCAAGAGGGCCGGGTCTCCCTTTTACAGGGGCCCTAGGCAGGCTTGTAACTGGAATTAAATTTACCGGGGGGATGCCCTTGGTTTCTGATTGGGCCCTAGGCAGCAACCTAAGCCTAGATCCGGTCCTGGATCCCGGAAGTGGCCCTCGTGATGATATGCTGAATAAGACCACGATGCATTAGTAGGTCAATACAAAAAGGTGTCATGCTAGCAGCTATATGTGGAACTCATGTGATTCATAGCTCGTGTGATTCAGACGAGCGGCAACAGCATGAGGTGTACCGGTGTGAAGATAGGTGCAACCAGGGGATGAGAACCAGGACACAGGATACAAGACATAAGTAACAGAACACCACACAACTACTGTGCAGAATCACAATCACAAAACTGGAAACCAGGGGTTCAGAGCCAGCACTCTGACTAACAGAAAAACAACAAACAAATACTGGTTCAAAATAATTTATAAGGCTCACCTCAATTATCCCAGAATAAAACAAATTGGTATTATGTGGAAAAACTATAATTTGGAAATTGGAATAAAAAACACGATGCAATTGGCAGGGGCATCGTTAGAGATAAATGGATGGGGGGCAAGCTATTCTTGAATTAAGCCAATAAATACACATTTATTTGAGGGGGGCTTATAAACATTTTAAGGGGGGAAAGCCCCCCTAAAATAGGCTTAATGGTGCCCCGGGTAATCGGCATTGAACCACAGAATATCAAATGATTTGTTTAACACTTCTAGACTGAAGACTGAGTCTGGCTCACACTGAAGTGTCACTGTTAAAGAAAGATATTAATTATTTCGTTGCATATTTCAATTTTAATAAATGATTGTCAAAATCTGAAACTTGATATAGTCTTTCAGAGCGACTAGAAATTTAAAATTGAATACATGAAAATAAAAATGGCCTCATATGCAAGAAAATGCAGATGCTTTAAGATTTGGGATGAGGGATTCCTTGGTTACTACCTCTGTTTTTGTTTCTGTTGCCTGAGTTTGTGTGGTTAGGATGGGGATGTCAGGTTTATGTGCAGCGGAGATAAGCCCCCATCGAGTACTGCTTAAAGTCATCATTAATGATGTTAGTAATGGCACTAATAAGTCGGAAGAGGCAGGTGTGAATGTGTTTTGCCAAAGCAGTCAAAGCACACAGCTCCTTTTAAACCGCTTATCTATGCGTCCGGCTGAATGTCACCTCTAATTCTGTAAGCGAAATGTTATTAAATCCCCAAGAGAACAAAAAAATAATAATTCTATGGCATTCATTCTAATCATTTGCATATAATAAAATATACAGCTAGTGTTTTATTTTTTTTCTCACAAATAACAAAAAACACACTTTGGCACATTTATACATTAATTATAAGGGTTCTTTTTTTCTATAACGAGTAAAACGCAATACGTCATAAAAAAACAACTAACACTGCATTTGCGTTTTAACGGCAAAAATCAGCGGGATACTGAGTGGAGAGGATGCCTTATTGCAAGTCCTCTTACCAGAAGACAGGGAAGACCTAATTCATTCCAATCTGTATTCAAAGAGTACCCAGGAGACTACAGCAAATAGTGCTTCTGTTTGCAAGAAAATTAAAGTAAATGAGCAGGCTATTACAAGGTAAATTATAATTAATCAAATGAAGAGTTTCAGTCCTCTTTCTAGCCCTGTTCAAACTGTGAGAGAACCCTGCTCTTTGCCGTGGTGTTGAAATAAAGCACTAACAGGCGAAACAGTCGTTTCACAGCCGTGACAGTCCGTGAAGCTTATGAAATGTCTCGCGGCGCTTAATTGTGTGCGTCCTGAGACACGCCAGAGGCCTGTCCTACCTTGATCCCTTCTGCCTTCTGCTGTGCCTTCTGGGACATGAGCTCTGCTTCACTCGGTGTGAGACTGAACTGATATTAGCTGGCTTTGTGTTAAGAGGCTTCGTGTAAAGTGATTAAGGGAGTTTTAATTTTAGTAAATTCGTTTCTCCGGCATGGTTATGTTGCGGCTTGTGGGTAAAAGAAAGTAAACAATTGATGAAAACATTGAAAAGATCCATGATATCACATATATTCATATATATCATCGGGGTGGATGTGGAGTCCACATCAGCGAGGGCCTCTCCTGGACGAATAACACACACTTCCTCATGAAAAAAGCACAACGATGCTTCTCCACCTTCTACTGCTGCACTATTGAAAGCATCCTAAGCAGCTGCATCTCAGTGTGGTACGGCGGCTGCTCCTCTGCTGACCGGAAGACCCTGCGGTGGGTCGTCAGGTCGGCCCCAGCACACCATCGGTACCCAGGTCCCTCTGCAACAAGAGACGTCTATCAGAGACAGAGTCGGCTGAGGCTCCATCCACTCCAACCACGGTCTGTTCACCCTCCTGCCCTCTGGGAGGCGCTATTAAAGTCTCTGTGCCTGTACTTCCAAGCTGAGGCTTCTTCCCTCAAGCTGTTAACCTCCTGGATCGTCTACCCGCTGAACGCTGAACTCTTCTCATTCACCATTCTTACACCCCCCCCCCCCCTCACATGCCATTGTATTAACCTTACATCTACTATGTTCACCATGCACTGTTCAGCTCCATTGCAATAGCTGGGTTGACGCTACCTCATCTACGGACACATGCTGATGTGTATATCTGTATGTATATCTTAATATGCATATCTCTATCTAGCTTGTACAGTATGTTTTATTTGTGTACATCTGTATAACTTATGTATAATGTTATTAATGTATGTATCATTTATGTATGTTTATCTGATGTATGTCCAATCTATGTGTATTCCCCCCCTCCACCCCCACATGTTTGCATATTCTGGTGAATCCGCAGGTGAATCAATAAAAATTGAATTGAATTGAATTGAATTGAATTGAATTGAATTGAATTGAATTGAATTTGGTTAATACAATATATGACCCCATCATGAAATTATAAACAAATACTTAGAAATCCAGATTTAATCAAAACTAGTTTATCCTAACTGAACTGAATTGTTTGTATTTTCCGATTTTGATTTTAACAGAGTCTGTGAATGTCATAGAATAAGATTGGACCAGTGACATTGACATTGAATATCAAGATAACCAATCAAAGGCCAGTTTTGTCAGAAAGGCTTTGGCGAGCATCCTAATGAAGAAGTTTCAGATTTTGTACTATCAGAAGACAAGGCCCTGACTTAGATCTAATGGCGACGTCCTGGCTGGATGTGAAGATCCTCTGTTCATATCAGACAGCCCTCACTGAGTTGGCTGAATGCCAGAGACTGATCTTGACTGCACGCCCTCACCACTGAAAGAGGTGCCACGGGTTCCCAACTTAAGAGGAATCTCCTTACAGTGTCTGTGCCTGGCAGTGCTCTGGCATGCCATCCACAGAAGCACCCACCTTGTGCCCTACAAGTTCTAGGCGGCCTCTGATCATCCTCAGCATAAGAAGGAAGCTGGAGGTGAGTTACTTTTTAAACATTTTAAACTGCTATGAATAGAGGTTTTCTCAGCATAGTAAAAGGCTCTCGTCATAGTTTAGATGGAGCATCCTTATACGCCTCAGCACGTGGTTAAGCTGTTATTGGAAACACTCGAGAAATGCAGACATAATGTAAAACATATCAGCTTTCTACACCTTGGGTGATATTTTATATATATACAGTATGTCATCTTGGTGCTCTAGATACTCTTTAATACAAAAATGCAATAATATACAACAAAGAAATTTTTGGAGGCGATGTCTGTTCAAGAGAAATGCGTGCAGTCATCTGACCTGCAATGAATGACTGGACAGGCCTGTATAAGCAGTGGTTGCCAAAAGAGGCAATTCGCATCGAGATGTTTGTGTCACATCCGGCTCGTGCGATCCTCATGTGTGCCGCGCCCACCTCGTTACCTCGTGTTAATTCCCGATTGTGTTCACCTGTTTCCTGCTATTTTCAGATTGTCTTGTGTATTTAGTCTGCGTCAGAGTTAGTATTCCCCAGATCTGTCATTGATGTTCGTTGCTGTCAACCCCGTTTGTTCAAATAAACCTGTTTGTTCGTCATTCTGCCTGCCGACCCGCTCCTTCGCTGCGGCTTGCCTGCTCGCCCGCCGCAGAGCGTAGCAGTTTGTTGCAGGAGACGTTACAATTCAAAATCAGTTTTTCTGATTGAGCTGTCAAAATGCTTTGTTTTTTTTTCCTTTTTCATAATCTACTATTAAATCAAAGCACATAGAATGCAATGTAAATATATTACTATAAACATAAAATGTTTCTAAACATTTACATTCTGCTGTTGTCAAAAAACTCAAAATCTATATTTCTATTAATCTTTTTTTGATAAAACATATTGTAGTTAGATTTTATTTGTTTTACATACACAGCAGGCACTTCAGATAAATACAGTATATTCCAGAAAAACAATATTTCAAAACATGCAATACAATATTTTGGTCTTTCTCCATTAAAACATAAAACCTCCCCTGAAACTTTTAAATATACAAATGAAAGATTCATGAAATATTATTGAATCCATTATGTAAACATACATCATACATTTTCTGCTGCTGACAGTGAATCTCTGTGTACCAGGTAAAGATATCATTAATATGTGCTTTTCTCTTGGGTGATTATGGTGACACATTTAATTCCACATATCATATAGCTGTGGTGGTTAAAAAAATATTTTTAAATCCCAGGTCGTCGCTGCTCTAAAATCAGATGCATAATTTCTAATCCTACAGTATGATCTTATTTAATAACAAAACAAATTTCATTTCAAGTGGTAACCCTTTAATTAGGGCTTCTGGTATTATAATTATATAGAGTGAACTGGATATTGCATGTCCTTTTCTTTGCATGGATAGCCAGCGGATTGATAAATTATACATCTAAGTTTGCAATTTCACAATCAATCTTTTCCGACCTGTTAAAGGTGAAAATGATTCAATTGTTTATGTCAGTTTTGCGTGCTCTGCACCAACATTATTTATCACGATTTTAACCTGGCATATTGGCATATGAATGTATATCTTAGGCAGAAAATACTCTATGAATCATCCCTTTTTCAAAAATGTTCCATAAGCTATCTGAGTAAGAGAAATTAGCTTTTATGTACATGTAAGATGGTACGTGTATCATCTCCAGCTCAAACTAAATTTGTGGTCTATTTGAGGATATCTTCTGCAGGCACCTGGGGGGCCATGGTATATTTCACAGGTGGGGGGTGGAGACACAGTCAGATTTTGCTGATGATCGCTCGCTCTCGATTACATTCTGTCCACCATCTAAATACCCCCGTTGCAGACTGTCTGCTATTTGTCTTTATGGAGGTCAGCATTGAACACTGCTTTGTGCATCTGATATTCAATGTGCAGAGTGTCGTGCATTGTTATTTGCCCAATTTTCCTGTTTTCATTTCTGATTAAATTCTAATCTTATAATGAATGTATATGTTTATTTGTGTAGTAGAAAACCTTCTGTAGCACTGGTTGTTTTTCATTATGTTAAGATTATAGCAGTATGAATCATCAGTCTAACCAAATAACTGTTTAGTTTCATCGTATTGCTAAAATATTAAACTTAGAAATGTAAAAGGCATACAATAAGGAATTGACATAACCGGTACAGAATTACGTGTTCACCTTTAAAAGCGATACGTTCGGCAATCGATTATTGTAACAGCGTGAATGCGTACGTATTTCATGTGCATTTGCGACAGTATGACAAGAAATCATCATGCATTTTAACCTCTGTACCGCAAATGTAGTACGAATTAGCATGTAAATTTTAAAATGCACTATAATTTCTTCTTCTTTCTTGTGGTATTGGCGCAAATGAACATAAAATTCGTACGCATTCACGCTGTTACAACAATCGATTGCCACACGTATCGCTTTTAAAGGTGAACGCGTACTTGCGTACCAGTTATGTAAATCCCTGCAGATAATTACATATGTGAGAGTAGGCCTAAGAGGAGGTTTACGGATGTGGTGAGATAGGACATGCAAGTGGTTAGTGTGAAAGAGGAGGATGCAGAGGACAGGAAGAAATGGAAACAGAAGATCCACTGTGGGGACCCCTAACGGGAGCAGGCGAAAGAAGAAGAAACTGTGCGTAAGCTTCTTTATTACACTAATATGACATAATTTCAAAGCGCATGAACATACTGACACTGACTACTGGGGGGTGCCTTGTGTTTTTTTTTTTTTGCGATTTCATCATCATACCCAAGACAACGTTTCAAATTTCCCTGATTTTTTGGATCAGGTATATATTCATTGTCCTAAACTTACTGCTTCAATACAGAGCATGGTCATCAATGAAGAAAAACATACTATACAATCCACATGCCGTCACTTTCAGTAGCCCCACTGGTTTGCAGCTTCACAAGGAGACTTCTTGTTTGACTCCTGGTCCGTTGAGGGTGGATGTGGTATTTTTCTTGATGGAGGTCATCCGTATAGCCGAGGTGCTCTGCAGGTAGCTGGTGCTGCGCTCGCGCCGGGGCCTTCTCCGGCAGCATAGGTGGCTGTTGAAGTGCCTGCGGAAGCTCTCGCTCAGCAGGTAGAGGGCGAACGGGTTGACGCAGGAGCCAGAGAAGCTGAGCACGCGGGCCAGCAGGGTGATGATCAGATGGGGCAGCGAGGAGTCGATCTGGTTGTAGTTGAAGGAGCGGTAGAGGTATAGCACATGGTTGGGGAACCAGCAGAGGGCAAAGAGGCCCACGAAAACCAGCACGATTTTGGCCAGTCGCTTCCTGGTCTCCATCTTAAAAAAAAGGAAAGACAATTCCCTCACAGCACTAGTTCTCATCTTTCTTAAAGCTTACGAAGGAAGATCAGTTCAGTAATTAGCATTTTTGATAGATACAAATTATGTGACAATCTTACAGAAAATTATATAACAGTGTTCAGAGTAGCAGCCCTTTGCTCCGACCAAGTAACATATCAAGAAATAGTGATTAAAGACTGATGAACTTCCTATATTAAAACTGTGTTGGGCTGCAGATAGACAGTAAAATGTGGAAATCAGGGAAACACAGAACATGAAATTATAGGTAAGGTTATATTATACTGAAAACACCTCCTTTGCCCCAGAGGTCAATTTTGAATGTTTTATATATAAACGTATTTACATATTTTTATATAATTTCAGCTTATCCACATCCACATCACTTCCTGCTTCTTGAAAACCAGCCCATCCCTCAAATCTACCGTTCACACATTTCTCAACTGAAATGAAGCATCAGGTGGAAAAAATGGTTTTCCTGCAAGGCAAACATAAGTAGATGTATTTTAGGAAGTGTAATTATACGTAAGCACACTCAAATTATAGATACCGTTCTCTCTCAGATTCACCATGACCGAGCATTCATAATGAAACAGGGCTGCAACCCCCCCTCCCCCCCCCAAATCATGAGCTTGGGAAAATGCCAGCTAATCACATCATTTCTCCCAAGAAGTGGGCGTGGCAATATCTTGTAAGATTTTTTTTTAACCTTACAAAGCCCCACCTCCACCAGCCACAGAAAGCTGTGGGTCAGCCAACATCCTTCAGCTAGAGATGGGTTCATTGTGAAGTGGGAGTCAGTCGGTGGCAGTTCATTGGCTGAGAGAGGCAGAACGTGAACCCACCTGTTTTTTGGTGTGCTCGCTGATTTCTCCCGGCATGTCACGGGCGCTTCGGATTAGCGTCTTAGCGATGTGGTAGTAGTAAATGGATATGATGCCCAGGGGGATGAGGAAGTAGACCAGGAATATCATGACGGAATGGATCTTGGGGTGCATCTCGTTGGACAGAGGATAGGGCACACAGGCCGTGAAGGTGACATTCTTATCCTGGATATGGACGACTTGGGAGAAGATGGCCTCAGGGATGGCCAGCAGCACAGAGACAAACCATATGGACACGGCTTTCAAACAGGTCCAGAAGACAGCACTCGAGCTCTGGATGTCCATGGGGTTCACTATGGCTTTGTACCTATCAGACGACAAGAGAACAGACGCTTTCTTTGTCATTTCTTGCCTTGTTATTTCTCTCTAACTGCTAAAAGCGGGAAACGGACCAATATGCTAGTCGACAAACAGCCATTTTGACTATCTTTGTAGTGCAGTGTGAGCAAGAGAAAGAATTCGAATTCAAAAACAGAAGGTTTTTTCACCTCTTTAGAAGATACATGTTACGTCCTGCCCGCCACATCTGCCCCTTCTGCCTCCTCCCTAGCGTGAGCCTGAAAAGCCACACCTTGTTAGTCTCTGTATTGAAGTATCTGTTTGTCTCGTCATTCCCTGTCTACCTCCCGGTTCCCTGTGCCCTTCCCAGCACCAGTCTTACTGTTTTTGATTCCTCGCAGTCATGTTTGTTTCCCAGTCCCTGTTTAATTTGGCTTCAATAAAGCCCGTTTGATCCTCCTAACGCCCATCCTCGAGTCCTTCATCTATCAAACCACCACAATATATCATGTAAACTACAAAATAATATTTTTTTTCTAATCAATAAAGGACTGGTTATTCCATTATTTATTGATGAAGTCATTTTTTCCGTGTCTAACTCTTTTCAGGCACTCATGTTACTCCAAGGTTGTTTGGTTCCCATTCCAGGTTCTTTCTTGTGTGTTGACTTCTCCTATTCTCCCCATGTTGCTCCCCACCCACGGTCCAAAAACATGTAAACAGGTGTATAGGTGTCTCTATAGAGCTAATATGGTGTTTGTCTGCATCCTGTGATGGATTGGCATCCTGTCTCGGTGTTTTCCTTACGGTTCAGTGTGACACTGTATGGAAATAGAACAGATGTTCTTTTTTCAATAGTAATGTCTTTTTAGCCTGAGGCCGTAGTAGCACTGGAAACAGAAAGGCTTTAATGAGCGATACAGGGATATCATGAGGTCAGCGTAACTCAAGAGGGATGCCTCCCTGGACGGTAATGGTGCTCTGCAAAGCAACCTCATCCATTAACATGCAAAGAGATTGGAATGCGCTTCGCAGCAGGTAAAGCAGATGTGCAATCATATCAAGGGCACTCCAGCTCATAGCGGACAGGAGTGACATCCTGGCCAAACAGCGGAAAAGTGCAGAATACACACTTGAGCACATGCCACAGTCCCTTCTGTCACCTGCAACACCGTAATCAGTACCTCGATTGTCACCTGAAGCCATTTTCCATGCAATAACCAGGACCAAAGGCCTACAGTATCTGAAAAATAAAAGATCCAAGGAAAATGAAAACACTGAAAAAAAAAACATTTCAAAGAAAGTATGGGGAAGCCAGTTCAAATTTTTGAAGTGGAAGTATATATAAAAATATCTAGTGATCAATAAGGTAAGGTAATGTAAGCTTAAATAATAGTATGAGAGCGGCTAATGTATTGCATATATTTGCCAAGTAATAGGATTCAAATAAGTGGTCAGTAGCTGGGTGATGTGAAACAGCCATTTCATGCCAGAAAGGCTCAGCACATTTCAGCCCTTTAGGTGATAATTACTTCACTGGGAAAAGAAAAGACAGCCTTTGCTATCTGAGTGGGTGTGTAGTCAGGACATTAAGGTTAACACTTCTAATCTTCTGCTAAGTGCCTTAACATCTTTAATGATGGCAAACAATTTGGACCTCAGCTTAACATCTAGTGTGGCAGGCAAGGCTCTGCAGTCTGTTCTTCTTGTTGCGCTGGGGCTGTGTTTTCGTTCAGGAGAGTTTCTCCAGTTCCCCCTGTAACCCCACATCTAAGTCACTGAGAATGACACATGTAGCGCTAACAGCCCTGCCTGGACATGCGCTAGCGGTCAACGTTTTTGCGCACACTGAGATTTTCTACATTTGCATGTTACTCCTTAACCTTTACTAGAAATGCACTTGATATTTTTTCACAGTAATAAATTTACTGTATGTTCACCATTTGAGTACCTTTATTAGCAAGACAATGAAATATCTTTGATTTATCAACCTCCTCTAGTAGCTAAAACAGTAGAGAAATTTTGAGGCATTCTTTCTACAAGGGACATTAAATACTGCTACAGTTAACTAGTGCATTAAAAGTTAAAGGACAGCCGAGAATTTAACTCTGCCATCATCACACAACCAGTTAACAGGATGTCAGACATACATACTTTTTCCACATTACAAAGAAACTTGTGTTCCCTGACTTATACTTTCATTCATAGTCGTTCACTCAACTTTCCAATACTTAACAAGAATAAAATATCCGCAGTTTATGAAATAGATGGAATAGTGATCAAAAAGCTGTCATGTGTAAAAACTTTTGACTGGTAGTGTAGATTTTTGCCAAGGATAAAAATTCAAAAACTGTTCTAAGAGATCTAACATCTTTTCATGTTTTTATTTAGCAGCCACATTCATCTAAAGCAACGCACGACTAAGAAAGCGGACTCAGCCAGTCCCTGGACCGCTTGACGTTAAGGGCCTTGTTCAAGCACCCGGTGATAAAATCACTCTGTCGGTCGTGAGATTTAAACCAGCGACCTTCTGGTTACAGGCACAGAGTCCTATCCCACAGAGCCAACCCCCCGGTGTTAGCATAGGTACTTTTCAAACCTACTCGTCTTTCAGTTGGGTATCATCAAGTTTCTTTCCCCTGCTGCTTCCTTTTCAGCTGTGTCATTGTTTCTGAGAGCCATCGACTGCTAAGCTTAGGATACAAGCATAGCAGGAAACCGCAGTTTGATAAACAAGAGCAACTTTCCAGATAAATGAATCATCATGCGTCCTTTCACTTGACTGTGTTTTATGCAGGCGAGGAGTGACCAAGTGAGCGCTAATCAGATTAAATGCTTAGGACAGTCGCAAGGGTCAGAATACAAATTTCCTATTTTCAGGCTTTCTCAGAGCACAATTACGTGCTCCGACAAGCTATCGGAGGGAAAATTGGACAGGGGCCATGCAATTCACCCTTGTGGTGAATCTTTGCCCAATCAACTTCGTAGTAACAGAATTGAAAACGGCAGAAGTGTGGATGACTCACATCAGGCTTCATGCAAAGCCAGGTTCATTATTTGTCACACTATCAGGTAAAAGGCAATCAAATACACATTAAATTCTGAGTTAGCGAAGTGGGAGAAAGATGGAGGATCTCCTGGAGATATTTCTGTCTGAATCCTTTTATTTGACTCATTTCAGACCATTTTAGGCCATGGATCGAAGCTTTAGTTTCTCACACATGATATCTGCTATGCCAGAAAGGTAAAGGCTCCATTCTTTATGCAGCGCCTTTCAGTCCAATGCAAGTATAGCTTTAAGGGATTTATTATTCATAAAACACTATATAGACCGAAAAAATTCCGTGCGGGATCAGTAAAGTGTGCCGTATTTTATCTGTTATTCCCTGTCATTTTCCTTACTGTTGATAAATTAATTTGCAGGAAAACGAATGTGGAAAAACTTCATTAACCTCCAATTACCCTTTTTAAGAAGGGAACAGCGATGTGCCACACTGGCCACTGCAAGCGCTGTTTTTTCAGGCGTGAAAACGAGAGTGAGTGTCTGGGAAAAGCAGCGCAGTCGATCTGCGATGCGCGACTTTTGTGCTACTGAGGGCGCATTTGCGCTGTTCATTCAAGATGCGATGAAGTCGGACATCTTTCATGTCACGATTGCACTGCTATGATCGATAGAGTGAGGAGCGGGATAAGCCTAGGAGTGGCAAGGCGATCACAACACAATCTACTTCTTAAGGTCTCTCTCCGTACACTGCTGTCACTAACATGCTCATCTGGGGCACTAAGTAATCTACCATTTTCTTTGATTTTTTCTCTATTTGGTTTACATTACCAAATAGCCAATATTTTTAGACATTCTAAACTGTTTGGTAATCATTTTCATGAATAAAATATGTACTTTTCCTACGACAAATATAACATTTTTCATAGCTGTAGTGCATTAAAATGTATTATCTATTTGACATGTTATATACAGAGCTTAATTTGTGACGGAGCTCGGCTCGGTACCTGTTGCTGAGCAGTGCACTCTCTACACCCGATATAGTTAAACTGAACTTTGGAATTAATACAAATTTAAGTTAAAAATCTATATTTATAAAATCGGTCGTGTTATATAATTTTTTAAATATTTATTTTTAACATACATTGACGCCTAACTTAGTTTCGCTTCTTTGACTTTTGATTCTAAATGGAAAAACCGCACTATGCACTTGTGCAGAAAAATCCACTTTTGGCCTCTAAAAAGAGATAAGGTTACCATCTCTAATAGGGTAGGTCTGTCTCACAGTTTGAGGTAACCAACAGGTGTCGATAGGAAACATTACATTGTTACGTGTTTAAGTAATTAATAGCGTATTATCGTTGTTAAAGACCGACGTGTATGTGACGTCATGCAAAGTCAATGTGCTGCGGTTCTGCATGTCATGGCGGTCGCAGTGTCCAAACATGAAAGAAGTCCGTACTGATGTAGAAATGGAGTTTAAAGCCCTTGGCATTTAACTGCATGAATACCATAAAATCAGAATATGCAAAATTTGTGAGGGCAATGAATGAAAGGTGCAAATATACAGTCGTGAAATATAACCGCATATCTAAATAGCTGAAAGATGCCAAAGAACATTCTTTGTCAAAAAAAAAATTAAAATCCCCAAAAAATGGAAACAGAACAATGACATTTAGCTATGTGTATTGGGCCTATTTGTAATTTTGTCTGGTGTTGAAAATTATGAAACTTTTATATGATGGAGTGGTGAAAAAAAAATGTTTTATTTTTTACGTTACCAAGACTACTTCTGCTTTAAATGCACCTAGTTTTACACATACACAGAAGAAACAACATCCATTAATTTTATTAAGGTGGCTACAGGAAGCGGTGATTCCCTTATGTATCTTACCTGTCGGCACTGAGCGCGGTTAGAGTGAAGACGGAGACTCCGACTGAAGTTAACTGGATGACGGGAATCAGCTTACATGCGACCGTCCCGAAGATCCACTCCTCCACAAAGTACCTAAAGGCGTCCACGGGCACGCAAGTAACCAGCAACAAAAGGTCTCCGGCTGCGAGACTTGAGATGAAAATATTGGGCACACTCCTCATGGCACTATTCGTGATGAATATCTTCACCAGAGTGATGTTTCCCAGTAATCCCACCGAAATGATGATAATGTACATAGACGGTATTACGCATCGAATGACAAATTCAATAGTTTCTCTCTCTTCGGGGGCAGCGTTCTCGGTAAAGTTTGGAAAGACAGACGAATTTAATGACACAGATGACAAGCTCTTAAGAAGCTCCTCCATGGCTATGCAAATGTTTTTTTCTCTTCTTTTTGTTAAATGAATATGTTGGAAAAGCACTTTTTAGAGTAATGATCGTGAATCATGTGGATGTCGTTTTTAAGGTATTTACACGCAGTGGCACTCTCTCCTGTATCTGCATCGGTCTGAAGGAACTGGAGCTGTCCTTTGCAAAAGTGCTGAAATACAAGACCAACCCCCGTCTCTTCAGCAGGGACACCGTGAATAAAGAGTAAGGGATCCACACGTGTTTTTCGTTAAATTGCCTTAGTTGCCTCTATTCTGGACCTTACTGGGCGGTAATAGTACTGCAAGTGCAATCTTGAGTGCAAAAAAAAAAAAAAAAAAAAAACGTCAGTGACTAAAAAAAGCAATTATATGCTGGCTAATTATGTTATTCCTTAGGAATATAAAATGACTTTATTTTAACTCCCCTACATATTTTATCCGCTGTTTCTTGATCGTCACATGCGATCTGGCAGATTTACTTTGCCTTTCACCTCTTTCTCGTCACTTTAAATACCGATTATGAAAAGAATTTCCAACGCGATATTCCTGGAGCGTAAAATGTGAGTAGAGAAAGAAATCCATAACCACGGCAGAGACGGGCAGCATGTGTGGAATAAATGAGAAGGGAAGTGAAATGACATGATTACTCTTTCTGCGATTTACTTAAAGCGATTATACGTTTGCAGTAGATATGAAGAATCAAGACAATGAAAACAAACCATTATATGCCTCCGTTCTCGTGGTTCATAACTGAGAAAACGGTTGTATCACACCTTCGTTAAAACGTAAAGCTTCAGTAAAAATATTGCATCGCATTAGGTTTTAATCCACCTTTAAAATGCCTCGTGATAAACTAAGCTGAATTTCTACAGACAACTTGTTGCCTGAAATTTATTTCTGGTAAAAGGTTGTAACTGAAGCTTGTAAAAACATTACACCTCATCTGCAAATTAAACCGTCCTACGTCGAAAGGAAGACAGATACTATAGTGATAATTAGAAAGGCAGTCTAAATAGTTTTCCTTCGATTAGTATTACTCCTGTTATCACGATTGAATTCTTTATGGTTTCGGGCTGTGAAATGATCTCCCGAATGGCGTTGGGTCCGGCTGCGACTAAAATATTCTGCATTAGAAATAAGTGAGTTATGCACAAGCTAAAGTGACGGTCCAGAAGATTTGCAGCAAACTATATGATATATGCTTATGCTACCGCTATTTGTTTTCACACTGTTATTTCTTTCTCTCAGATTTTGATCTTCATGTAACTAAACATATCAATCAACCCATTAGGTGACATAGATGTCCACCAAGGGGCACGGGCTTAGCAAGTCAGTAGTGCTTGGTAAAATTCAAACCATTAGGGTTCGCACCCAACCGTCATGAATAGAGATATACAGAACAAATACAGAACATAGGGGATTTATTAGGAATCAGTGCAGACAGACATGGAATCGGCGAACAGGTTATTGTGGTTGTGGTCACAGAGCCAGATAAGTTTCTAGCTGAGGAAATCAGTTCCCCAAAGACATGACAAATGACAGGCAAGAACAACAGGGGTGTCTGTGGGTAGCAGGGATTTGGCAGGACTGGATCGGAGAAGGTTGGTCAGATCATCGCAAAACTAGTGAAGTAAGAGTGAACGGCTCAGTATGTTGCATGAGTAAACAATACCTTGAGAGCAGGTAAGTTTAAGTAAGGAGCTAAGCTGTGTTGATAAGCAGGGTTATTGCTGATCCTGCGTTTGCTCGTGGGGCGTGACACCAAAAAAAAAGAGTATTTTACAGTGTGTATGAACCGATGGTAATACGTCATCCAGGTCGGTAGAGGGCAGCGTTTAAAATTTTCTCCAAACCTCGTACAGGTGGTTTGTTAATTGCCCATCAGCTTAATTCACTGCACCTGTTTCCGTGGGCTTATAAACCCAGCTGTCCGGATGCTCAGTGAGACATACTGCCTCCATGAAACTTACTGAGCATTTCTTTCTCTCTGCCCTGCCTGCATATCCTGACCCTGACCCTGACCCTTGCTTCCATGTCCTCAGTTGCCCTCTGAATTTTCCGGTGTATTTAACCTCTTGTGACATATATTGGAGGACTGACTTCCCCTGATTTGTACGTCTTCTCTCATGCCCCCTGGACAACAATATCTGTGCATCGATTCTGTTTCTGGTTGTTGAGTCCTCTAATAAAACCCTTTGTATCACATCCTGAGTTCTTAGTGTTCCATCATGACAGCTTGGACATTTCTACCTATTTAGATACAGCTCTCTTTGACTTACTGTAGGTCTACCAAAACCACCCCGTTTCCATGATACATTATCTTAATTTTTCAGCTGCATTTCAGATGCTACTAAAGTATTCAGGGCGCAGGACCATTAAGACCTAAACTAATAACGATTAGGTTATTAGGATTTATGTACAAGATGGCTCATATTAAAGTAGCCCGGCAAGTCAATTCTATAGTATTTGTTAAGATTCCGGGGGCACCCTGCAGTTAGCTAATGCTGGGATCTAGGAAAGGACACTTGATTATTGACGAGGTGCAGGTGTGTTGAGGTATGTAGGTCACTGATGTAGCTGGTGCCCAGTGATCGCTTCAGAGGTTGTTGTATGTTTTGCTCTGTGCACAGGTATGTAACTGTTTTTCATAATGGCGGGATACTGGCACCTGTATTGTGCATATTATCTCTTATTTTTAATAGGATGAGTTTGCGTTTCACGTTGGCCGCCGGTGGGCTGCAACCGCTGATGCGCTGCCATGATGCTGTATGTACCCAGTGAAAATCAATCAGACCCATTTCAGCGTGATTCGGGAATTGTGCACTCTTGTAAAGTGTGTGCCTGTGTGTGTTTACTCATATTTTGCTTTTAAATGTCAGCTAAATTGTTTGGACTGCCAATTGATGTCTGTTTTTGAAGGAACGGGTCCAGCCACTGTTTCTTGTGATTTATTTGATTATGGTGCATTTTTGCGGTTGTTTGGTTTGGCTGCATTGCATGGCCTCCGAGTCGCCTCTTTGGTCATTCCAGCTGGAATCAGTGCCTTACATTCTAAATGCTATCGAGGTGTTTGCTCGGATTTCTGTGGATGCAGTGTTGCTCTCCTCTGCTCTGCATTTAACAGAAGCCTCTTTAGTGATTCTGTATCGGTTTTGCACCGATGTGTCGCCAGCGTTTGCTGTGGGGGAAGCAGGGTCGTGTGGCACTGGCTGTCGTGGTGCGCATGGGTTAGGGATGTGCATCTCCATCCCTGAGACCAATGCGATATACATCTGGATGCATTGCCAGTGATCGGATACATGCACTGACAGTCAAAAGTTTTTGCATACACTCTGATTTTCTACATTTGATTTTCAGCAGAGAACATTTGAGGCATTCTTTCTACAAGGGACATTAAATACTGATCATGCTTTTAATGATCATGTCTGCATGAGTGAAATTGGTCACTATATAAAGGGGATAATCATTATAACCATTTTCTTCTTTTTCTTTATGTCTCATTACCATCTAAATGACATTTGTATTTTTATTACATGGTTAATAAAACGGGCAGCGTTGCTATTTAGGTAGCTAACCAGAAGCAGACGGATACCCCAAGGCAAAATAGGGTTATCAAAATGAAGTAAGTAAAAACGAAAAATAATTTTAAAAGAATTACAGTAGTTTATTTTCCCTTATGTTGTTATATATTTTTTTAAAAATGAACCAAATGACCCAAAATGAACACTGTAAGTGGACTGTGTGATTACTATAAGCACATTATTTAAACAGTATTTTGTATAGGAATAATTGTGTCTCAGGCTTTGTAGTATATACAGTATAAGCAGTTGATCACTATAACCGTGATCACTATAAGTGGGTTCCACTGTACACCAAGACATTCATCCGCTGCGAGAAGATGAAGGTTACATGGTCTTATCACAATGAACAATTTTAAGTTTTAAGCACATTTTGAGTTCATTTTATGTAACACACAGTACTTGCCCCCCCATGACTGAAACCGCGGAAAATAGCAAAACCATCCACGAACACCTTATATACTGTAACGTGAGTTATATATGAGTGTGTTCAAACATTTAGTAGTATTAATACAAACTTGTATTTTAATAAGCGATTGTGTTCTTACATTTATATGACAATACATCATTCTCAACATTTTTTCGCTGTTCTGTTTCCACTGTGTGAAGCATTTTAGGATATTGAAGTGGTACAGGAGTTGCGTAAGCCTCCACCATTACTGACTGGAACACTCCCCCTCGGCCCTTACTGCTTTGGGACACACTTCAACATGACGACGGGTCTCAAGAGCACGCACACGAAGGCGGAGTATGTAGGGACCGGTTTGGAATCGGATATTGTAATCGGTTAGATAAAACCTCAGGGTGCTGTAAATACAAACAGTACTGTGCAAAGGTCTTACGCAGCCTGGGAAAATTACGTTTAAATGATCTTGGTGTAAAACTGTGATATTATTCTTGTCAAAGTGTGTTAGCCATTTCAAAACCTCTGCTAAAATCATACCATTATCTGCAGCAATGGTCCACACACCGTTGTATTTTTTAACTTGATCTAATCACTGTCTGACTGAATTTTTTTAAATAGTTAAATTAATTGAGCGAGCTGGTATTGAATTTAATAAGTACGTGGAATGGCTGGGGTGCCCCCTGAAGAGAGGTTTCGGAACTGATACAGTGGCATCCAACTAAACGCCAGTAATGTTTTGGAGAACAAGGAAATATAATACTAGTTTCCATTGTGTTATTCTTAATTTGCATATGTTCTGATGCTAAATTGTGGGGGGGTTTTCGAAGCAACAGTGCATATATACCTCTGTGAGTGCCTAAGACTTTTGCACATTACTGTACAAACATACATACATCCTGTACACATCGTGTTAAAATCATGTTACATTTAAATGTACATTTACTACTTTGCCATTTTTTCCTGTCGATAAAGGTAGCTTTTTAATAGCCTCTACTCCTCAGAGCAGTTGCATAGTAGCTTGTGGCATGAGTTCTTACTTCATTGTGTCGGTTTTTTGCTGACGGGGTTTACCGGGGATTACGGCCAGTCCACGTGGTGCGCAGTTTTGTCTTCCTTTTTGTTGTCTTTTTTGTCCTAAAATGATGATGGCACCCCAGATAAAAGGGAAATGTGCACGGCCATTGACTTTCAACAGCAAAATCCCATTACCAGCTGCAGAATTATAGCTCTGCTGTGCCAGATGAGCGCGGATGGGCAATGAGGGGTGTACGGTACAATATAAACCAACTGAGAGAAGCGTAGCCAAGCCATGTCTTTGAACTACATCAAGAACTTTTATGAAGGATGTGTAAGTAAGCAATTTGCGTCTAACAAATCTCTTGAGTGCCTGCTAGAGGCATAATGACTGTTTACGATTTATGCTGATAAATTATTTTAGTGGCTCAGGAGTTGTAATGTGTACCACAGCGGTGAGGAAGAAAATAATATCATTTAGATATTTGCCTGTATGAATGCAGAAGTTATTTAAAGTTTAATAGGAAGCTTGTTGCCAAAATATTTCTAATGCCCCGAGGGGCTGCTTTGATTGTATTTGATTTATTAATCATTGATTTGTAATTGTTCCATCGCGGTATAGCAGTTCACTGAAAATGTCACAGGTATGATTTTAATTGCCTGTTACCCAAATAATAATGGAGTAGGGGGTTCGTGTGTGGCTCACTGGGCAAGGCCTCTGTGGCTGTGATTGGAGGGTCGCGGCTTCAAGCCCAGCTTCAGCACGTCTGTGGGTCCTTGAGTAAGGCCTTTGACCCCCTCCTCCAGCTCTACGGGAGGCTGCTCTTCATAGCCATGCAAGATGGGGGCCATGAAGCAAATTAGTACAATTATCATAATAAATGGTAATAATATGTTGCGTAGCTTAGCAAAGTAAGTTCTGTTCACCTAGGTCTTCTATTTTAATCTTTCTCCTTTTCTCTGCTCTGTAGCTCAGGCCTCCGACGGTGATTGGCCAGTTCCACACGCTGTTCTACGGCTCTGTGCGCATGTTCTTTCTTGGCGTCCTGGGTTTTGCTGTCTACGGCAACGAAGCCCTCCACTTCAGCTGTGACCCCGACAGAAGGGACTTAAACCTCTACTGTTATAACCAGTTCAGGCCAATAACACCCCAGGTAACAGCATCTGTATGTAATTGTCAGGCTCAGCATATGAATCATATGTGGGCAGGATGTGGTCTGGTGGGTAACGCAAAAAGTACCGGTCCAAAACAAAGGGAGGCGCTGAGCCAGGTTCTGTGAATTGAGCTTCTGGTGATTTTGCCAACCCAGGGAGAGGCAAAACTACCCGATTTTACTATGAGGCTACATACCTGGGTTCTGCTATAGCGTATAGCAAGGTATATAGCCTGAAAAATAGAGAGAAAAATCTTTAACCATTTTGAAGGAAAACAGAGGACACTGTTATCTCACGCCTCTGAGGATCAGTTCAAATCTCACCCCACCTGTGTGGGTGTGGAGTTTGGCTGTTGTCCTTATAGATGTGGACCAGTGTGTGTTCCTGCAGGTTACGATGCTAATCCCACGAACAGAAGGCTGCAGGTTTGAACCCCATGACCAGCAGATTGCGGCCTTTGAAGAAGTCCTTTAACCTCAGCTACGTCAAAGTGACCAGTAGCAGTCAAAGCTCATGTAGCACCCAAAATGTGCACTACCGGGCAGGGGGCAAAAAACATGGACTGTCTGTGGGTCCATGAGGCCTGGTTTGAGGAACGCTGGAATAAAATATGATTATTCTGTTTCTGTGCAGTCCAGAAGCGTTTTATTTCTGGTGACTGCTCATTGGGTGTGCGTGAGCATGAGCCAGGTTACAGACTGGCATTCCATATGCCCCGCACTCCCCGAGACATCCTCCAAGGACAGCGTGTAACGCATTGTAGGTAGAGTGAACCGAGGGAGGCCCATGGGGGTTACTCACACGACATGTTTTATTTATTTTCGGCTGAAAGGCCTTAAATCGCAGCGTGGAAGACAGCAGAAGGTGACCTAAGATACAGTCTCTAAAACTTGCAGCTGTCCCAAGACAAATCTCATAATAGTGATGGACACAACAAAGCAACCTGTATATACTGACTCTCGTCTCCTATCTGCTGAGAACTAGCGAGGTCCATGGTTCGAATTTTTGGGGAGTTAAGGGTATCTCAGTTTCCCTGGAAAGGACACGGGCTCCTTGAAAGCCTCCCTGAGACTTACGGGGAGCTGAAAAAAATTGTCCACTTTTGTGTTATAGGTTATATTTTATACTTTATTTTCTGTACATTAAAGTTCCTGAATTTTTTTTTTAAATATAAATATGTCCATGCTGCGTGCTTATTCGCTCCTTACATTCCAACAAACTTCTTGCCTGATTCTTATGTTGTTATTGTGCCTCTATGAAATGTTGCTGACGCTATTAACTGCCTGCAGTGGGAATAGTAGAATGTGTCTCGCAGTGGCCCTGTTACTGACCGCGCCGCCGCGCTTATATGTATGCGGCGCGTGTGACCTGGGAAGTCGCTGCGCACGCTGGAAAATAGGGCTTCCCCGAATGGGAAAGGGATTGTAATTCAGACTCTGCTGAGGTCTGCTTTGAGAGAGAGCACCGAATAGCGGCTGATAGCGGAAATAATCAGAGGTAGTATGAACCGTAGTACAATTACTACTAACACAGTAATTTCTAGCATTTACTCACCTGCTCACAAAAGAGGTGAATTCTGAATTTGTGGACTTATAAGTAGGGCTCGGCAAAAAAAAAAGATTTTTCGATTTATCGTTTTTTAAAATGTAGTCGATTCAAAATTGATTCTCAATGGACACGAATCGATTTTTTCTATATTTATTCACACATGCATAAATGGCAGAATTTTATTTTTTGGGTGAAGTATCTACACTGTTCATAGGCTTGCAGC
>JAODKE010000041.1:6227406-6240055 GCA_026779605.1 Mormyrus hasselquistii
AGGTGGACCTGCCTGTGGTGGAGACTGACGGCTCACAGGGAGAGGAGAAGCCTGTTCTAGTTACAGTCAAGGAAAATACCCTCCATTGTGTAAGTGGTAACCTGTGATCCAAACAGCTTAATACAGAGAGTACATTGCTGTTTTGATTTTTAATTGTCTTACTCCTTGTGTTTTATTCACAATAAAGCATCATATAAAACAAACATACATGCTTAAGAGAAAATGTATAAATAACTGTTCTGTACTGGCTCCTGAAACTGATGATTTGGTTTTCATTGGATTGAATCAATTGCCTTAATCACTGAAGTGAGTTTGGAAACAAAAGTTTGTGTAGAAACCACTTCTGTGCTTCACATCTGTGGAATGATTAATATACCACAACAAGGCTTCTGCGATTAGTCGACATAGTCAATGACTTTGACGCTGAAAATAAGTTCAATTTCCTGGAGAAAAAGTAATCATTTAGATTAATTGAGAAATCTGTAAAACAGTCGATAGATTAGGCCTAATTGATAGAAAAGTCGTTGTTATTTCCATTATACTACAACGTGGACAGGACTGGTCCTAGTATCAGAGCAGTAAATCCTCACTTGTAATCACTCTGTTTACCTATGATCTGTGCTTATGAAGATGATGGTAACCACCATGGCTTTCCTTTTTCCACCGAAGATGATCTCTGGAGTTGCTCCTTCATTTCAGCTGAGCCTCCCGTGGTCAGAATGTTTGACAAGACTCAAATTTAACGCTGTATTTTGTTCTGTCGCTGTATTTCTTAGTCATAATCTTGGAGTCAAATGTGTTGCTGGCTGGAAGCACTGAAAAAATTAAAATTTTCTCAGTTATTTGACACCATGGTTGCTGTTAAGAGTGTACTTTGTTCAACTACACTAATCACCAGGCATCTAAGGATAACAGACAGGGAACTTTTAATGGCAGAAGGGAAAGAAGATTTTGTGAATTCACAATTCATATTTTTAGTCTTTAAAATGATTTTTGGTGCATTATTTTGTAATACTGAGTAAATGTTTATTGTTAATTAAAAACTAGTTATGGATAGCATTTGGTCCTGCAATTTGTTTGCCAGAAATGCTCAGGTTCATACCAGTAACATGTTGCAACCAAAACAAGCAAGTAACACAAAGGGAATGGGCTCAGTGTTGAGTTGAGGGAGACCCTTTGCTGAATTAGTACAATAAAATATAATACTGAATCTATGGCTAACATTTCAAACACGCCGGACCATTGGTTCTGAAACAGTGCTATGTATTCAGAGTTTCCCTCGGTGGCACGAGAGAAGACATTGGTGTTTTGTGCACTGAAAAAAAATAGAAATTGAAATGTGAAATTGACGTAAAAAGAAATTCTTAATCATTTGCACCTCGTTTATGATATTTTTCTTATCTGTTATAATGGATTTGTTTCAAGTTAACTTATCTTAGCCTTTTAACATCCCGAGAAATAGATTAGGGCCACAATTGGCAACAATAAATAGCTTGCAGAAATCATGTAGTTTGTCACCGCTGATTAACAACAGCTCAGGCTGATTAGTGCCACCTGTTAAGGTGTCATTCAAAGTAATCATCAGCATTGTTTTAGTATTACGCCTTTAGCTCTGGTGCTGTCCAAAGGAAATTGCTATGAAATGATTGCTGAATGTGGCTAACATTAGCAATGCTAACTTCTGATAATTTAGCTTTCATTTGAGTTGCAGCTACATAATTCAAAATGGCGGTTTCTCAGATGGCTAATTAAATTAGAGATGTTGAAAGGCCCAACCCTAGACTCTCCTGGCATGACCTCATTCTTATAGGTAAGCAAATAGCCATTCAGTTGTCCTTGTTTACCACAAAGAAATACAACCATATAGCCAACATGCTTCCAGTTACAGACTTACAGTATAAACATTAGCTACATGAACTTTTGCTCACGTGGGAAGTCACTGTGGAACTAAATTAGCACTGTTAAAAATATGAGAATAACAGCAAACGTCGGCCCATACAATATGTTGAGCGATATATTGTGCCTCTCTAATAATTCAATCGTTGAAGTGGTTCTGGAGGCAAAATTGGTCCTACCCATTACCATCTAAGTCAGGGGTGTCAGGCTGGAGCCCTGCACATTTTTTCGGTTTCCCCTCATTTAACAAACCTGATTTAACTCCTTGTGCTATTTACCACACGGCTCTTGAGCTGAATACTTGATGGAACAGGGATAGAACTAAGTTACACAGGGCTCCGGCCCCCCTGGACTGGAGTTTGACACCTCTGATCTAACTGAACCTAGAAAAGGGTCACAGAGTGCATATCCCCTATAGTGTAATGCACATAAACGGCCCATAGTAATGCTTAAATAAATGTCTATGTTGCCATTATAGAAATACAAATTGCATCTTTGCATCTACAGTTTTTTTTTTACAATTGGTGCAATTAAAAGCTACTGCTCTGCTCTAAAAAATTAATATTGGTCAATGCATTTTTAAGCTGGGTAATCTATACTTTAGTGCTCATCAGGAAAAGCAATTTGACGACAGATGGAGGGCTAATCCATTAGTAACATTTTTAAGGTCTTTGGCGTAAAAACCTCATCTGTTCAGAGTGAGTGAGCCATGTTCTTGTGGATATTTACAGTAAGCGTAGCATACGGTATGAACACGTTTGTGGAGTAAGACTTTATTAACGCGCGAACATGCTGTTTCTCATTGGCCCCGGCATTTTTTCGGAGCAGAGGGCACGTTTGGCCCACTAGACCGCTACATTGCTGAATACCAATGGGGTCCGCAGAAAGCGCGGCGGCAATAATAGCATGATTGTTAGCACTGCCCCGAGTGGGCAGCGGCATGGCTGGAATATTTGTGCTCGCGTCTCAATGCCACGATTAACGAATGAAGAGGTCGCACCCCAGCTGCGCAGCCACAGTAGGCTTCCACGAGCTATCTCTGCACATTCGTCCATAGGAGCCTGGAAAAGGCGAGGAGGTGTCGGCCCAGCGCCCTGAACATCTTGGCAGCGTCCCGGTGGAAAGCAAAGAGCTCGGCGTCAACACCGATAACATCCAGCCGCAGCAAGCTGAATACGGGGAGAGTCTCCCAGAAGAACGCCCAGTCATGAATTTTTTCAAAACATTCGTAAGTGACACTTTGTATTTCAGTCCTGCAGCGGAATGAAAATATATGAAAAACATAGCTAATTTACATTTCAGGTTCTGGAATGGTGGCTTGATTGCCAATCAAGACACCTTTCCAGAACCTAAAAGGTCAATTAGCTATTTTAATTGAATTTGATTTGATTGGCAAGGTCTGTCACTTGTCTTATTCCTTTTGTTATGGTAAAAGCTCTCAAAGGGAAGATAACCACCATAAAATGCACAAATTGTATATTCTGTATGTTAATTGTTGATTAAGCTGAAAATTGTTATAGCTATTATAGCTAATGCATCAATGTGCAAAAGGGAAGTTATGTATACAATTTATATTCATAAATTATTACTTTTCAGATCGGGATTATTCGTCACTTTATTATTATTATTATTATTATTATTATTATTATTATTATTATTTAAGATTTGCCCCTGGATAGGAGGACCCTAATAAAGATTAGAGGATAGAATATGGATGGATATTATTATTATTATTATTCCTGTTCTACTTTTTTGTTAAATTCTAATTATTAATAGTGGTTGTCTAATTCGAGCTTAAGTGCCTGAAAAGCACAAGCGGCCGTCAGGCGTGAACCTTCCTGCCTCGCGCGTGAGGACGGGCATTTTGCTGTGCGTGGTGCTGCTTGCTGCCGGCCTCATCTGGCCTGCTCTGAAAGGCAGTTGTGTGCAGGATATTCAGCACTGCGGAGACAGAAGGTGATTAATGCAGAGAGCGGTGGCTCACGGGTGATGTCATTGTGTTGAGACTGTATAGTGCTGTCAGCGATCGCGCTCATTGTGCAGCAGGATGTGCCGGATGGGGTGGGGGGAGAGACCCCCCCCCCCCCCCCCCCCCCCATACTGTCTGAAGAAAAAAAAACACTAGAGGAAACGCAACAGCTCTTGCCAGCGTTGGTTTCAGCTGAATTTGGGTAATCTTTTCCAGGCGCTACATCTTTTTGTGAAGTAACAAAGTGTGGCTTGCAGGTTTTTAGGCTAAACGTAATTTCCCTGACTATCTTTTTTAGGCCAGGCAGCCTGGTTGAGGAACGTAATCCGTATGTCATTTTTGTTTTCCTGTTTTAAGTCTCTTAATATACATATTAAATTGCAGATGATTATACTCTTCACATTTTTGCTGAGTTTGTACTAGAATCATTAAACGGTCTGTCTTTCTTAAAATGTTTAAACTGAGCACTTTGTTTTGGTAATTGAATATTTGCATTGGGCACCATGTGCTTGTATAACAGTAAGCATTTCTTGCAGAGAGATGTCATTCATGCCAAAAATGTCCCAAGCACTAGGTATAATTCCAAAGCTCCTTGTCAGGAGGCAAAGTCCAAACCCCCCATCTCTGGTGGCTTGTATTTTCTACATTGTGGATAGGATGCTTGCCAAGTGCCGTTTAATCACCTTTGCATTGACTTTAATAATAACTGGAGAATTTATTCATCCACATTTGCCAAAATAAATGCAATGCTAGAGCAAGATAAGAAAGCCTGTAGCCCCTTTAGTATTTGGAACAGCATTTCCTTGTAGAGGAAACGGTAGCAATTTCTTGTTTTATTTAATAAGAGCAATGATTTCGAAAGCTCCTGTTGATACAGGCTGACTCATTGAAAATAATGTTTCTTTGAATGGCGAGCCCCACAGCAGCGACATCCAGCAAACAGAAACGTGTCCAAGTCGAAGCGCTTCTTCCAAGCTAAACGCTTCGATTCAATTATAGACTGGCAAAAGTGCTCGATCTTGCCTTCGAAGGATGTGTGCGAACTGTCCACCAGCTCGGAGTTCTGTTTTTACTTTCCTCTGCCTAGCTTTGCACAACTAATTCCCTGTGTTGGGTCATGCTTTCTTTTTTTAAGGATAGGCAGAGATTTTATTAGAAGGAGAACAGAGAGTCTATTCAGTAGATGGAGGTCCACCTGTTGAAATGTAACCAATATTATTTTGTGCTTCCCCCCCCCCCTTTTTTTTGTATAAAAAAAAGGAGGGGGAACCTGATGCTCTCTAGTAGACTTACGTCTCAGAAAGAGCCAGACTCTGTTGCATGAGGCTGGCCTGTCGTGCCATTAGCACCTGTGGGGTCCACGTTGGTGCATCACTACACATACTCAAGAATCTTGTTATTGTCACTAGGGGGAAATGTTGGCAGAGACAAAGTGGATGAGTGTTAATGTGATACACATAATGGCAGACCATGCTCGTTTTCATCACCGTACACGTGCGTGTTCTTGGATTTCGCCTCATCAGCCGTCTCATCAGTTTCATTCCCTGGAGTGACCTGAGGTGGATCCAGTGCCAGCAGGCCGTACCCATCCTGAATGTCGTACCCAGAGCAATGCGGAGATGCCCTTCAGCCTGAGCCAGAATGCCTGTAGATCAGAACGCAAAGGCAGGTGAAGATGATCAAGAAGTGATTTCTACAATGACTTCTCTGTTTAGTCACTGTTGCTGTTCCCTTTTTAGTACCAAAACCTACACTGTCAACAAACATTAAAATAAAACATAAAATTGCTTTCCAAATCAGCTGAATAGACTAACAAATCATCCAAGTGAGCTGTACAGTGTGGAACATAAGCAAACTAAATGTTTACCAGCCTCTAGAATGTAGCTGGAGCATTTTTGAGGCCAAATGCCATTACCTTATACTGCAGGAATGAATCAGGCGTCACAAAAGCAGACAACTCCGAAGCCTGAGCGGTGAGAGGAACCTGCCAGTATTCCTTTAATAGATCCTGCTTGGTTACAGATTGAGCAGAACCAATGTTGTCTACACAACCATTAATCCTGTGAAGGGGGTAAGAATCAGAGACAGTGACAGCATTTAGTTTACGATAATCAGTGCGAAATCGGTATGACTGATCGGGTTTCTGAACCAATAGGCAAGGAGAATTCCACAGACTATTACTCGGCGCAGCCACACCATGCTCAAGCAAATACTTCGCCTTGTTATTCATGATCTTGCGTTTCTCTACATTAACACAATACGGATGTTGCTTAATAGGAACATCACACGTAACTTTAATGTCATGTTGGATAACCGATGTTTGGGTAGGCACATCACCAACAATGAAAGGAAAATTTTTTAGCAGCCTTGTGATATCTTGACGCTGTGGAGATGCTAGATGATGATCCAGAACAAGAGGGTGAACCACAGAGGCTACTGCCACTGCAGCAACAACACATAGCGCCTCTGGTGGGCTTCCATAAAATCGCTTCAGCATATTCGCATGCAAGACCCTAGATTTACATCTACGATCTGGTTTATTGATAACATAATCCAGATCGCTTAATTTCTCACTAATCACATAAGCGCCTGCAAACTGGGACGTCATAATAGAGCCAGATGTAGGTAACAGTACCAGGACCTCATCACCCACCTTAAAATTATGCGTTACCGCTTTCTTGTCAAAGTTCTGTTTCCTCTTACCCTGAGATTTGCACAACATTTGCCTCGCCAGACTACTTAAACGATGCCAACGCTCACGGAATTTCCTGACATACGAGTAGTCTAAGATGTTTGTAGATGTGTCCTTCTTGGATCGTAACTGTTCCGTTAAAACTGTTAAAGGTCCACGCACAGAATGACTAAAAACCAACTCAGCTGAACTAAAACCCAGCGACTCTTGTTTGGCCTCATGAACTGCAAACAGCAACAATGGGGCACCTTCGTCCTAGTCTTTTCCACTGTCAGAACAATACTTCTTCAGCATCGACTTTAATTTTTCGTGTTTTATACCTAGCAACTGCATAACCTGGGAGAAGAGTTTAGACATAATGTTAGATCCCTGGTCACTGTAACCTCTTGAGCAGACCAAACATAGTGAAAAATTTCACTAGTGCTCTCACAACAGTTTGTGCGGTGATTTTACATAAGAGTACTGCCTCAGGAAATCAGGTAGCCGCACACAAAATAGTTAATATAAACTGGTTACCGCTTTTAGTTTGTGGCAACGGGCCAACACAATCGATCAGCACCCATTCAAATGGTTCACCCTCCACTGGTATTGGATGCAAGGGAGCTGGAAAGATTTTTTGATTAGTTTTCCGGCATACCTCACGAGAGCGACAATGAGCCACCACATCACTACGCAATGCAGGTCAAAAGAAATGTTTCCAAATTCGTAAATATGTTTTAGTGATATCAAGATGTCCTGACCACGGATGTTCATGAGCTACACTCAACTAATGGTCGGTATACGAAAGGAACCACAATTTGAAACACTGCATCAGCCAAACTATATGCAGGTGAGGACCACTTCCGCATCAGCATCCCGTCTTCTACGTAAAGGCCTACTGCTTTATTTTCAAGATCCTGATAGTCATACACAGAACTGAAGCACTTGACTAAGCTTTTATCTTTCTTTTGCTCAGAAATGAGTTCATCTCATGAGATACCTGTAGAGGAGACAGAACAGTAAGCAGCACATTCTCACACTTAGTAGGCAAGTATGAAGCTCCATCTAGATTATCATCAGCCATAAAACCTTCAGAGAGGTCTAAAGTGTCAGCACACTTTGGTTTAGATCTGGTCACTACCCCAGCAGACGCAACTCTGGAAAAGCATCTCCTTCAGTTTGGTTGGTATCATCAGGTCGGTCCTTCACTACTAAAACTGGCACAACTTTGCCTCCTGCCAAGTCATTACCCAGAATAACATTGATTCTTTTAATAGGTAGCATGACCAAACAACCACTCTGGCATTTCCATTTACCAAATCTGAAGTCGTGTGAATGGCATGCAAGGGGACTTTAACATATGTCATGTCTAACACTTGGCAAAGTGCATAAGATCCAGTGAATGATCCCTCTGATAAAGGCAACACCCCTTCACGAATAAAAGACTGGCCAGCCCCAGTGTCACTCAACATAAGGGCTGACTGAGGTGCCTTATTACCACTGTCCAGAGATACGATACCAGGAAAGATAAAGGGCTGATAAGTCATCAATCTAGCTGAAATCGGTTTTCACAACCCCCGCACTTTTCGTTGATTCCGCCATTTTCTGTTTATTTGCCTGCCTCTCCTGCTTACGTTTTAAGACTATAACAATCCGAAGCTACACGTCCAATTTTATGGCAGTAAAAACATTCTACAGGAGCAGGCTTAACATTTCTCTACCCTGGGGAAGACACAGCAATCTGTTGTACCGGTGAAGGGCGGGGGTCGCTCACATTTCCCATGACCGCTTTCGAGCTTAAAGTGGTTCAACGTAAACTCCTCAGCTAAAACAGCAGCTTCCGACAAAGTTGTGACTTTACTCTCATTTAAATAGACTGCTACTTTCTCTGGCACCGAATTCTTAAACTCCTCTGATAGCATAAGCTCTCTGGGATTCCCTATCCGATACTTTTGCAGCCACAACCCATTTATCAAATGGCAAACCTTTCTCACTTGCAAACTCAATGTAAGTCTGCGTAGCTGACTACTTACAGCTCCTAAACCTCTGTCTATATGCTTCTGGAACAAGCTCATAAGCTCTCTTCACGACATCAGAGTCCATACCGTCACTGAGAGTGAGTGCAGAACAGACTGCTCTTGCTTCTCCTACCAATTTACA
The DNA here is from genome assembly GCA_026779605.1 of Mormyrus hasselquistii. Taxonomy (NCBI): domain Eukaryota; kingdom Metazoa; phylum Chordata; class Actinopteri; order Osteoglossiformes; family Mormyridae; genus Mormyrus; species Mormyrus hasselquistii. Next base: position 6,236,103 of record JAODKE010000041.1, read on the forward strand.
CTGTAACAACAGCTCTTTTGGCCTGTCTGAAGACATAGCAATACGCTCAAGTATACTAAAATACGTATCTACTTCAGACTCGCTATAAGGTGGCACCAGAGCAATATTTTTGCTGGCAGAAAAGCTGCAACGCAGACCCTGCGCCACTGAACCCGGTGTGCGAAGGGGAGTGATGAGGAATGCAGGGACTCTGCACGGAACAATAGTTATTGCATTCAAGTATTCTAAAACTGTATCTGTACTTAAAATCACCTGCACCATCATAGTGTCTTTATAATGCATTCACAGAACATTCAGTGCACCTTCATAATGCCTTTATAGTGCATTCATAAACAACATACTGCTGTAGTATATATTAATAACAAACGTATAACAAACATTATAATTGTATAATTATATGTTCATTTTAATATATATATATAATTAACAGCCTTGGTGTGTTAGGAGTGCAGTTAATGTGAAGCGTTACCAAGTCATTTATGCTTTCCTGTTCAATGCATCACTAATGATATGTAAGCTGGTCCCCAGAGGAGTGAACATTTTGTAATCATCTCGTTAGAAGGGTTTTGTAGAGCAGAATAAGTGTTGGTTACATGCTGTCTTGTCACATTGTCATGCAGTTCTAGTTACAAACGATAACAAAGTAACAAACTCAAGGGTATCTGTGTATCAGGGGTGTAACACTATACAAAATTCAGCTTTCACAAACCTCAATTTTGAATTCAGTTTGGTGCAATTTCAGTGCAGTAGGGGAATAGAAATTTTTAAATGATTATTAAAAATGCAAACGTGATTTTAAACGGATGTAAGCCAAACAAAACAATGTATTCATCAACGTATCTATATAACAAAACCTAAGAGATGTTTATGTGGAAATCTTAAAAATAAATATGTGGATAAAAATTCAAAACTAAGGCTGCATCATAACACAATCATAATTAACCTAGTCCCGTGTTCTATTTCCTCTGCCACCAAGTATAGTCACATATCTGTAGTGAGAAACGCTATTTTTTTAATTACCTGGGAAAAACGCTTTAAATGCCATATGTGATTTCAGTATAACAGCCAACAGTCTTGGTCTTATCTGCTGCGGTCTCTTTCCAGTGTTGGTGGTAATTTACTGGGAAAGCAAAAGGTTCCCAAACTTGATTTAAGTGATGTCGGGAGGGTTTTCGAGCTCCTGTGCCGCCATTATGACTGAACGCTACCAGCACCAGCCACAACCAGCTCATCCCAAATTAATATGATGTTTTCTATGTGGAATTTATTAAATTTAGATTCCATCCATCAAAAAAATGTATTCATTTGTTTCATTGTGCGTTCTGAACCAAAAATGTAACAAAAAAAATCAAACGGTATGTGTATCTCTGTGCTGTTATCGACTTTTGCTTCCTTTTGTCGAGTCATTGCTATGTATCGCTTATTTTCCCTTATTGTATTATTTAGGGCTTTTTCCCAGAAGGTTTTTAATTCTTAATGCACCAGCCATGTCATTCGATGATGTGATGCTCTTTTAATAAACAACAACAAAAAAACACTTTGTGTTTCAGATGAAGAAGGAACTGCATGACAATGAGTCCATTTCCCAGGAAGTGGTAGGGAATGCCCATATTGAGAACTACGCCTTGAAGATGTTTCTCTACGCTGACAACGAAGACCGAGCAGGGAGGTTTCACAAGTAAGAGGGCATCTGGATTGTGTTATCTGTCATGTATTGGAACATATTTGCTTGTCAGCTGCCACCCCACCAAGTGTTTTGTGAGCTTTCATTGTTTTTTTTGTTTTTTTTTGTGTAATCCATTCATCTATAGAAATCAATCTATATGCCACACACAAGCTTAGCTATAGATGACGCTTGAACTCTAATATGATGTAGTCTTTCACCATGTTCTCATTATTTTTGTGAACACAGATTTAAACATAAGGAAACTGTGAATATATGTTTAGTCGAATTTTGTTAGACAAAAGGGGAAAGGAGATTTGGAAAGCAACTCCGATCTGCTAAAAGTTACACGAAGCCTTTCTTTGTAGTTCAATGCCGTCTGTTTTCCATGAGGCACAAATGCATCATTTGTATTAATCTTAAGAGCTATTGTTACAATTAAAGTGTTACGGACATTGGCAGTCAGCCTAGGCTCAGCTGATGATGATCATTTCACCAGGTACGACAAGTGTTCAAAATGTGGTTTCATCGCCAAAGAATGCTGGTAGAGGAAATCATAAGCGTTTTGGATAAGCAACATTCAATGGAACTCTGAGGCCATTGTTCAGTTTACAGCTTAGGTTTGTTGGACTGTAACATTGAGCAGTGCATCCTTTTTCGCGAGTTTCTCTGTAGAAATAGTTTTGGTTTTGTGTAACAGACACTTTTTAAAAGTGAAACACGTTCTTTAGGTTGAGCTGGGTAAGCTGCCAATTCGAATTAGTAAGTCGTTTAAAAAGGATGAAGCTCGGCTTTCTGGATCGTTTCATGGGTCACGTTCTGGCTGACGTGTGTTTTGAGTAGATCGTGTGGCGCACTTGTCCACATCACTTCCCCAGTCTGTCAGCGTGCAGATACATAATGCGTGCCTTTCTAACCACAACATAGTCCCCGTCAGATCTAATCCTTGCAAATCTGCAATGTAAAACGCAAATAATAAGCTGATCAAATAAGCAGGAAAGAGGCATAAGTAACCATTCTCACATTCTTGGGGCTTTTGCATTTTCTACATGGCTGTAGACATTGACACATTCCTTCTGCACTGCTGTAACCCTTTGTGATATAGCCTCAAGTGCAGCAGCCAACTTTGACAATGATTGGCAGTAAAGAAAGATTTTATTTTATTTTATTTTATTTATTCCCGTTGTCAAATGTTTTATACTGCTCTTACACCACATTATGCCAATTATGAAATATAAAAAAAAAACACATCATAAAATGTCCTGAAGACAAATAGCTATAGTTCACTGAGAGCCCGCCTCTCAAACATCTGATACATGCAGTATGCCGTCCTGGGAATGTGCCACCAACTCTCTAATTGTCCCTGAATCGATGCAGCTGATCCTGTTTCTCCTTAACAGCATTAGTCTGGTCCAGAGTAGCTCGGTTTTGATGACTGAGGCATCTGTGTACATGTAGCTGATGACCAGTCACTGGTAACTATGTCACTGTTAATCCATTGAACTCCATTCAAGCCCTGCGCCATAGCGTTGCCTCCCACCAGCCTACAATGCTGTGTTTGTGACAGTTAGACGTATTAGTATTACAAATTACCCTCTAATTTTAAATGATTTGAAATGAATGAACTCTTGAACTGATACCTTGCCATCAATCCCGATTATCAGTAATTAGTTCACTAAGACCGGCATTTTCAAAGGAAATCTTAACATTTATATTATTAGTAAAACATTGGCAAATTGTGTTGGAAACCAACCAAAGTTGATTAAACACTTAGGTACAGTTATGGGAGAAAAATAAACAGTGTTACAAGGGTTAGGATTTGCTCTCCTAGAGAATAGTTTGTCTGTTGAATGGCTCCGGAATATAGATGAAGAATACAGATGATTTTGCTGGCAGCTTGCTATGATTCATTTCTTACTGGTCCTTGGGAGAATATCTATATAGACATTCGGCTCTTAAGTACAGGAGTGTAGGTTCACTTCATGCTTCCAAAATCATCTAATATGTACACAGTATGGGTTTTTTAGAGATCTGGAAAGGCTGAGTAACATCAGCTAGGAAGCAGTGTGAAAATGTTGTTTTTGTATCACATATGCAAAATTGACACCCTTAGTGGTAACACGTGTCAGCGGAAACGGTCGGCTATAGATTTTGTCAAAACCACACTTGAAACTTACATTTCCCTTATGGAAAACATAATCATTTTCCAATCAGTCAAAAACTCCTTGGAGTAAATGAATGTCATTTATGCAGGACTTGCATAAATATTTAGCTGATGGTTTATGATGTC
>JAODKE010000041.1:6240155-6262272 GCA_026779605.1 Mormyrus hasselquistii
GTCAAAAACTCCTTGGAGTAAATGAATGTCATTTATGCAGGACTTGCATAAATATTTAGCTGATGGTTTATGATGTCACCTCACAAGGTGTGTAGTTGAGTATTTATGAGCAGGAACATTTTAATTGAGTTTCCACTCAAGATCCAGTAAGGGCGACCTTGAGACTGTGGACATGTACCTAAACACTATACCAGCTGAGCATAACGTTATCTTGGCATCTTTGTTTTGAGTTTCCCTGTCACCTGTCCATTTTATTAGCTGATAGGTAATACATTGCCAGATTCTTTGAACTGCTGTTTGAAGGTCTGTTCTCCTTTAACTGGTTTATTAGCTTCCTGTTTCTGGGAAATTAGGATTTCCCACTCCAGCATAATATTGGTATTGTTGTGGTTGTTCTGAATCCCTTTTAAGAGAATTAACAATGAATTTGTTGTTTTTTTTTTTTTTTTTAACACATTTAATTTATTGTTGTAAGATCATGCGGATGTCTCTGCTACATATATGAATGGAAGCTCATGTAGCGATATTATTGTCTATTTATTAAAGTATGTTATTCTTATTTAAAAATGACACTGAGTATTGCATTTTTCACCCTCAACAGGAACATGGTCAAGTCATTTTACACATCCAGCCTCTTGTTAGACGTGCTGTCGGTGTTTGGGGAGTTATCTGAAGAGGTAGGTCATGTTCATTCTTAACATAATGAACATAATGGACCCAGAGTCCTTTGCAAAACTGCTAGCTATCTGATGTAAGTATGTAGATAAAGCGTAATAAAGAATTGTACTTTTATCGATTCCCCCAGTGAACTGAGTAATGGAAACCAAGCATTGCAGGCTTATAGATCTCATCATGTACAAGCCGTGGAGATATACGTAATGTTTATAGAATGAGTTCTATGGTCACATCTTGTTCCTTTGAACAAATCAGAAGCGAAAGTATTATTTCAGCCTCGGAAAAGTCACATCTTGGAAACGGCTTGTAACTGAGGCCGTGCAGTACAGTTGGATTTCAATACTGTCACACTAGTGCGCTTATTAAACTATCTACATTTGTCTGTAGTTGCCTCAAATGTCTTTCCTGCAGAGGGGATTGACTGTGTCAGAAGACTGACAATGTTTCATTGAGAGTTCTTCTCTCCCCAAGGGGAAGGCATTTCCCTACTGTAGAAATCCCACGGGGGCTGTTTTTAACACTGTGTCTTCATTCTGTAACATTAACCCAGACAATGAGCCTTCAGAATGCCCACACCCACCCCCCCACCCCGATTACATAGCCTTTTCCCAAAGAACGGCCCGATGATTTGTGGACGATTAGATTACTGCCAGAAGGAGGGCTTCTTAGCCTGGGACTGAGGCAGGACTCTTGTTCATGAATGAATTTTAAGGGGAGGTACATTGTCAGATTCCACATTAGGTTTATCGTCACATCAGGCCTGTAACCATAGCCATCACCGGCCCTTTACCTCAGACTGGGGGCATTCTGTTGACACTCTAAGGATTTTTCACACTGAATCACCGCCTGTTTCCATACCTGTTTCTGAAAACCGGGGTTGGGCTTGGTTAACACTGAAATTGAAATGGTTGCTAAATGATTATTAAAAGCATTATTTATCTTGAATCCTCACCTTAGAAACCGGAATTTCAGCTTCGATTCAAGATGACAGCCGTTATATTTTGTAGTTTTGGAATTTCGTGATTCTGATGTATACATCTGATACAATGATTTTACCATCTCCCTTCTAGCAGCAGTCAGAAGATTTGTTTTCATATAGATCAGCGGCAGTATTATTTACATGTGCCGTTTTCACTGTTGGAAATATACCTGTAATCTTACTATGAGAATGAGAAAAAGACTAGCTCAGTATTTTGGTGGGATTTTTTGCGAGTAATGTACTCGCTGTATGTCTGCCTGTTTGACAGCTCGTAACACAAAGCAATGGAAGCTTTTTTTTTTTTTTCCCTCTTACTGTAAAAGTGATTTTCTAAAACATTTCCACTGCAGAACATGCAGCACAGGAAGTATGCGAGATGGAAGGCCACATACATCCATAACTGCCTGAAGAACGGTGAAACCCCGCAGGCTGGTCCCATTGCAATGGAAGGGGAAGCATATGGTGAGGTCTGATATCGTATCAGTCAGCCAAACAAACCCCCGACCCCCTCAGGAAAAATATTCCAAAGAATTCTCTCATCTGATATAGAGGCCTTCCTTCGCCGGTGGGTTCCAGGCCACAAAAGGTTAGCACATTGTGTGCCTTATCAGTGCTGACTCTGGGTCCAAACACCACTTACATGACAAGGAGTTTGCTGATATTTACTTTGAGTCTTTGACATTTCTTATCTTGACACTGTGTGAAATTAACTACCTCAGCTTTTAGTTCCTGTAAGGAATTAAGGTTAAATGGATTGTAAATGAATCAGCTGAAGTAGTGATAATGGTATAAACAATGTTTTTGTCTGTGATTCATTACTTTAGCGTGTTGGTGATCTCTATTAAAATCAGTTTGGATTTGATTTAAATTAAGCAAAGAAAAAAAAAAACATTGTTCTTAGAACTTCTTGGTTAATGCTAGAATAAGCTGGTAAGTTGGAGAATGACACATTATTATTCCCCATTGAGAATTTTTTAGTACCTATGCCATTTTGCTCTCAACGTGAGACACATCTACAGGTGAGAGCTTTGGGTCACATTGCAGGGCCAGCACCCCTGGAGATGGGGGTTAAGGGCCTGGTTCATGGATACACCAGCAGCTCCAGGATTCAAACTGGTAATCTTCCTGTCATGGGCACCCTGTCCTAACCTAGTGAGCCTCGGGCTGTCCCACAGGTTGTTCTACTTTAGGGATTCTCAGCCAGTGATGTGTTTATACTGCTAACATGAGGCTGTTTTTATGGTCTATCCTCAGAGGAGCAATGTGGTGCCAATTGTGGTGGTAGCATATAGCTAGAGCCCAGCGTTCCTCTCCAAACATCTGCTGGCTGTGTTTGACCTGAGCCGTGTCTGTTAGGGATGCAGTGAACCGGCTGGCCTGTCTCCCCGCAGAGTCTCTGCTGGTAGACCCCAAACCACATGCCGGCATGGGATACCTCCATGCGTCCAGGATAGGACGCGGTTCAAAGTGTCTCTTAATCGGATTCCATCAGAAGATTCTTTACACTCACTTGCATATTCTTCTGTAATGCCTGTCCATCTCCTTGTAGAAAAAGCAGGCCTCACTGAGAGCAGATGGGCCCACTCTGTCATGGCGGTGATGTCACGTCAAGCTGTTCTCACATGGGGTAGCTGTAAGAAAACTGATACTGTGGTCTCAGTCTCCCTCACTGTGCCTCATCACAGGACCTTATCACAGCATCTTACCATGTTCCCTTATGACGCCCCCCCCCCCTCTTCCCCCAAAAGAAAAAAACAGCCAAAGCTCTGTGTGCTGAGGATGTGATGACATTGACTCCTGGCCTCGTTGGGATTTTTTCTGGATTAAATCCACGAGGGTTTTGCCAGAGCCTTTCTACAGGTGTAAGGAAGTTGGATGTCCTGTCCTGTGCGTGCCTCTAGGAAATATGACCCCGGTGTCCTTTCTCAGCCAACCAGAAGTGCGCACTTTTAAAAACAGCGTACAGGAAAGCCAGAAGTGAAATTCTGTTACAGACCAGAGAGTGTGATGTTTTTTCACCCCCCCTTTGTTTTTTCCTCTTTGCACTTTGTCTCTTGGGTGGAGTTTCTACTGAATCACACAGGGGAACCAGTCACCTCATACCTAAAAAGAAGGCATACCCTCTTTTAGTTCTAAGGTTCTATGCATCAGGACACAATTTTTAAAAATCATCTGGTCCTTAAGAGGCCGGAAAATTAGGTAAATACAACCTCAGAAGAACTAGACGCGACACATTATTTCATGTTATTTAACGAGACCTAAAGCCAAAATGCAGAAACAGTGCGTGGAAAAACTAAGTGCTTCCATAGGAAGTAAGAGAGTATGTAGCAGCCAGGTGATGCTAATCAAATGCACTTGATTAAATGGCCATCAGCAAGTGAGACGTTCTCTATAAAAGCAGAAGCTTTGGCGGTTGGCTGGTCTGCAGCATTCAGGTGTGTGTTAGCACAGTGCTGACGAGGAAAGACATCAGCAACGATCTCAGAGAAACAATCGTTGCCGCCCATCAATGCGGGAAGGGTTATAAGGCCATTTCCAAACAATTTGTCCATCATTCTACAGTGAGAAAGATTCTTCACAAGTGGAAAACATTCAAGACAGTTACCAATCTTCCCAGGAGTGGATGTTTCAGAAAATTCACCCCAAGGTCAGACCGTGTAATGCTCAGAGAAATTGCCAGAAACTCCCAAGAGCTACATCTCAGACTCTACAGGCCTCGGTTAGCATTTTAAATGTTAAAGTTCATGACAGTACAACTAGAAAAAAGACTGAACAAGTATTGCTTGTTTGGAAGGATTGCTATGAGAGCTTCTTTCTCTGAAAAGAACATGGCAGCACGGTTTAGGTTTGCAAAGTTGCACCTGAACAAGCCATAAATAAAGACTTCTGGAACAATGTCCTATGGACAGACGAGAGCAAAGTTATTGGGGGAAAAAAAGAAAGCTATTGAATCAGGTGCTGTACTTAGTCTGTCACACATGGCTTCTCCGTCGTGGCTTCATTTTTGTTAGATAATGTTGTGTAAAACCATAGAACCGGGTGAACTTTCTTTTTCACGTAACTGTGTAGTTCCCAAGTGGCTTTTTATACAAGTAAACCATAAAGCAAGATTTCTCAGGTTAACTTCTGGGTTAACCTCGAAGTCAAGTTTGTCCAATATGAGCGTAAACTCTTATTGAACAATCATGATTTCTAGCTCTAGTTAACCCGGTTAACTGAGAAATCTAGCTTTGTGGTATGTCTACCTGGGAAGCAGGCTGTTTAGTTCATAACACTTCTTTTACTTGGTACAGAGCTTTTGCACGTGCAAACTGTAGGTAGATGACAGGAAAGCAACACACTGTAGGTCACAGGACAATGACACGTGGTGGGAATGTGGTCTCCTGAATGGTTTCTGTGAACACAGCCGATCTGCAGAACACAATAGCTGCACCATAGTAATATGCTCTCCTTAAGGAAAAAGATTTTTTTTTCTATATACAGTCGTCCCTCACCCCTTCGCTCTTCGACTTTCGCGACTTCACGTCATCGTGGTTTTTTGTGTTGTAGCACCGGCGGGGCTCTTCTCCCAGCATGCCCCGCGCGCAGTTGTACATAGCCCTTGTTGTGTTGTTGCTGTTATCGTTAAGGGTCAATTCCTTTTTGTCGCGCGTGTGTTTACCTGTGTCTTGTATGTTCCCGGTCTATCCTCATGTGTAATTAGCTTCCGTAAGTCCCCCACCGTGTATGCGTCTTAGAGTTCGGCGTCTGACGACCTTGTGTTTCTCACGTGTAACGGGTTTTTCGGTGCTCGTTGGGTGCCTGATGCAGCCCTCTTCAGGACCGCTAATAAAGCGTGTGTTTCTTTGGCAAGCGAGTCTCTGTGTCTCTCTACTCCACAATGCCTCGGTCCGCCTTTCGCCGCAGTATATTCATTAAGAAGTTGATCGAGACAGTGAAAATGACACATCGTATCAGTGTTTGTGATTTCTGAGAACTTTTATCTAAGCCCCATGATGGCTTTTCATTGGTTTTCATAGGTTAGTGGTTGTGTGTAAGAAATGTGTGTCTGCCTATTTAAATGTATTATAATATATTTGTAACATCTAATGTCTCATTTTCTCTTAATTTGTCTAATATATTGAGTAATAAGAGTGTAATAGTGACTAAAGGGTGTTATTTTATGGCTCTAATAATGTTAAAAACCCATATTTAGAAGGTCATAAACAGGTTTTCCATGCTCTAACTACGAAAATATTCAATTTATAAATAAGTGAATTTCCACAAAGTAGAATTCTTTATCGCGGTAAAGTCTGGAACTGATTAGCCGCGATAAACAAGGGCCGGCTGTAATATATTTATGGGTATTCGGTTAGCAGGAATCAAGAGCAATGGAAATTAGTCCATTTTATGATACAGGGTTGAAATCGACGGGTGGTAAAGTATAGAACAATGATGAGAACAAAAGGATTTTAAGGACTTTCCTTCTGGTGCTGTGCGCTAGTGAGAAAAGGACTCGATAGTTTGAGACATTAGAGTCAAATCCTTCAGGGGTCTGCGCTGCCGTATTTAAAGCAAAGGGGATCAGTAAAATTACCAGTGGCTAATAACCAGTGTGTAAATGCACTGAGTTTAATGCACAGTGGTCCCATCTACTTTGGCTTGAAAAAATGTTATTTCACAGCTTTAGCTACTTCTTACCTCTTTACCTGTCAGCTGTAAGCTCCCTATGAGCGCAGTTGCCGTTTTGTTCCAAGTGAGCAAGATGTGAAGAGAGCTGGAGGGGTGGGAATGTGTGGCTGGTAAGTGCATAGATTAAAATCACCGTTTTGGTGGGTCGGCAAAGCCTTCGCCGTTTTTTGTGTCGCTGAAAGCAACACATTTCCTGCCAAAATAATCCACACTCCTTCAAGGACCGATGCCACAATTTAGGAGTTTTTAGAGGCTACCTTTTTTTTGCAGGAAATATGTTGTGTGATTTCGCCTCATGCAGGGAGATGGAAGGTATCATAGCAACCAGCCACGTTCTACTCCAGCTGCACTTTCAGATGCATAATGCAGAGTGATTTTTTCAGACTTTAAATGTATCCAACTGAATGCAAGGGGGTGCTCAATGTAATGGCCCAGTATCATTTATTTAAGCTTTTCACACACTACTAAAGTAAATTAGTGTTTTCCCCCAGGGCCCAGCATATTTCAGAATCATATTAAACTGAATTTTTTCATTTTATTAAAAATGCCTTTTTAGCGTTCTATCCAAATTTGTCCAGCGCCATGTTCTTGCCGTTCCTGAATCTTTTTGTACGTTCTAGCAAGTTTGACTTCATACAGAACTCATTCATTACCAATTTATGCTTAATGACTTTATGAAGTATGATCATTAAGTACTTAATGTTAGTGCTTAAGCTTTTGCCTATAGATTATTGCTATTCTCGTTGGTATGCGTCAGCCGTTATTCGTGTCACATCCATCTATTTGTAAATTGAATACTAAGCAATAATTATAAGCAATTTCCATTTTGTCTACTTTCCAATGCCGCTAATCAGCAGTAATTATCCTCATCCCATAGTTGAGGTTTCTATTGATTTTCTTTGTTTATAAAACTTCTTCGGTCAACCTGCCGTAAAGTAGGTCATTCAAACACAAGATCGATTACATTTCCTGGAGCTCACAATAAAACCATTGTCTCCAGCGCATATTTGCTTGACTTTTCCACTTGCGAGAAGATGATGATGAGCAACTGGAATGGAATGGTAGTGAAAGTCAGTTTAACCGGAGGAGGGGCGATTTCGAGCTGCCCTGTCGATTAGCATATTTTCCTTGAGCCTCATCGCTGTTTCTGGACTGTGCTTCTGACAAGTGTGCAGCCTTTTGCCCCTGGATGGTTCCCCCTTCACTGCCCCATCAGCTTGTTTTGTATCCAGGCCGCCAAACAATGGAAAAAGCGCTCGATGAATGTATTGTTTCGTCAGCGTACCATGAAATCGCGATTCGTGTTTAATTAGCTAGGTGCAGAGAGTGACCCCAATGGGGACTAATTTTAGCTCCCCCAAAAAAGGAAGGTAACCCCAGAGTGCTCCTCTTGAATATTTCTGAAAGACGGTTGCGTTCTTTTCCCTTTTTCCTCTTTGGGTACACACGTGTAGGCGTACGTGTATCTTCTATGTATATACGTGTGTCACTTTAGCATTAAGTCAAGGGTTGTGTTATTGAGGGATAGATACAGTGTTTCTGTCCCGATATATCATTTGGATAAATTAGACATTTTTGCTACCTCTCCGCTCCCTTCCAGGCAGTGCACAGCAAAAACGAGGACTGTCTTGGGGTCCTCAGGGACTGTGATAAGAAACATCGCTCTAAGTGGCATTTATTTTGCCACTTGTAATGATCGCCATCACTGAGTGTTGACAATTGTTAAATGACTGTGCAGGAAGAATCCAAAAACTGGATAACACCTGAATGTGCAGCGGACCAAACATTGTGAAGATAACATTGTGCTTAACTGGACATGCTAATTGCTTTTTTAATCGTGCTGCTGCCTTTACTGAAGAACTGAGACAACCTTTTGCTTAACATATTTGCATTAATTAAACTAAATGCCATCTTCAGATGGGGTTGAGTGAGTTTTTTTTTTTAATATGCTGCAAAATTTGGTCAAAAATGCTTCAAAAGCTCTGGCAGTTTCTGGTTGCGTTGTATGACGTATGTGTTCCTCACTTTGGTTTAATTTTACCATCTGTGAAAAGTGCTTTCAAAGCATTTCTCTTACTAGCCTTGAGTTATATTCCATTTTGGCATCTCTGCTGTCTCCTGACACCCACCATCATTGGAATACAGGCGGTGTCCAAGTTTGTGTTTGCATTTCCGTCAGATGCTCAGCTTTCTGTCCAGCTGACGGATTTCGTTTGATCTGCTTTCTGTCATTGAGCGCAGAGACTGTTTGTTTAATCTGGCACTGCTTTTATCTAATGTGTAGCTCACTCTGTTACTGCTATTCTATTTCACAAATACATTGGCTTTGGTTTGTTTTTAAATTATTAGGAAACTGAAACTATGAAAAACAGCAGCTCTCATTGTTTTTTCCATGACTACCTTGTTCAAAATAATTGTTCAGATGTCGTGGAACTTTGGAAACTAAACATGGTGGGATATTTGTGGAAATGTTCTCCTATAGAATGTTTCAGATTTTTTTTTTTCCATCTTTGTGTATAAATTAACACTTTTAAATGCTCGTACAGATACTTTTTATTGCTCCAGTGGCTGGGATGCATTTCCTGTTTATTAATTTATAAGTGAATAAGTATCTCTATTCATACAATTGATACTATGTTTCCCATTTTGCATCTACAGAAATACATTTTGGCTGATGGTATCAGAAATTTCAGCTCTTTAGTCTGTATTTGTACTGGAGAGAAATTTTCGTATTTGCTGGGTCCTAATATTTTGCATGTAAAAAGGACCTTTCAGCCATGTGACATAAAAACTATCCAACTAGCAACATGTTTATTTTCCAATTTGTATTGAACTGTGGGAACTATATACTTTGAGTTCATGTCATGTGTTTCCTGTAGAAGGGTTTCATCTGTCTCTTTAATCAATATTTGGTACTAAAACATAAAATTGGAGTGGCCCAAATATCATCAGAAATTCTTGAGCATTGTATAAGACGTTCTGCTTTTGACTGACACTGATTTATTCTTTAGGAAACGCAGCGTTAGTATCGCACATTTCTTTTTAATAAATGCTTCCTGGCACCACAGTAAACTTAACGGTATGAATGAAAGTGGGAGTGGCTGAAAACGATGCCTGGTACTCCGCCGTCTTCTGCACACCGATGGCCTGTCTTTGTGCTCCTGCTCTTAGACGACGACTTTGGCGTCGAGGGCGGAGCACAGTCCCTGCTGCCCAATTCCCCACCCCACACCCAGCCTTCCATGCCTCCCCCTGCTGGCTTCAGTAACATCCAGATCCCACCTGGCGCCCACGCCCCAGCTAACACTCCAGCGGAGGTTCCGCCCCCTGCAGGTACGTCATGGTTACTGAAATGAGAAAACTATTTATGGTTTACCATGTTTTTGTAACTGCTAAGAATTCATCTTTAATGCTAATACATTAAACAGTTCTTTTGTTTTTAATAATTATGCATAAAATGAACAAATAAGCCACCGTTATAGAATGATTTCTAATATTATTAATCATATTTTGTTTTGTAATGAAAATTGGCAATTTAATGCATAAACCTGTGACTTTTATGAATTAATTTTAAATAAAGATGATTGAGTTCTGTAGGAATAAAAGCCATAATGAATGAATATGATAACCAGGAGAATCCGTTATGGTTTTCCTTTAAAACATGTTTTCATAGCTCCGGAAGGTCATTTCAAGGAGAAAAGGGCAAAACTGGAAGAATATTCCAAAACAAAATATTTCACCCTTCAGTAGTAATACAAGGGTGGTGAAAAGTGTGTCACAAAAAATAAAAAACATTTGGCATTGTAAATGTGTGGGGATAGCCTTAATAGTTTTTACACTGTAGCTGGTATAGTGTTAATGTTTTAAGTGTAATTATTGCTATCATTTTTAAACATTGTAGGCGAATTGGCCCAAATTAAAGAGTAACTGCACTAAAAATGAAAGAGTGAGCTTAAATTTCCATGCCATTCCACATGTATAAAAACAGGTGGCACATTCTTTAAGGATCTCAACAGACACATTTACAAATTGAAGGTATTTCAGCTATATAATGACTAAAAGAAAACCAGTTATGAAGAGTGATTTTATTCATTTTTACAATTTGGTGTTTTTCCATTACACGGGTAGAAGTAGCCTCATCAGAGACAGAATTGATGATCGATGCTTTTTTTTGGTATTGTGCAAATAAACGTTTATGTCTACAATACACAAACAATGCCGCTGAATGTAGAAGGACTAGATTCTGAGAGTTGAAGTTTGGAAGTAAGAGATGTGCTTGTATTTTTTACTAACTAACAACAACTAAGCTAATCTAAAATTTTTAGCAAAAATTTCCTGTTCTTCTGTGTCTCAGGTTAAGGACCTCTGTAGTTTTGGCAGACAAATTGTCAGCTGTATAAATAGGTAGGAATGTAGGTCACTTGGAAATAAGCTGCTGAGTGACTTTTTTCACAGACGTAAATGCCCCCCTACCCCACCTTTTCGTTTCCTTAAGAAAAAAATAGAGGAAGCCGTATAACCTTTTTCATAAGAGAAAGGAAATATCAAGGTCATGGTGAACAGCTAGGTGTGCAGTGTTTGAATCCCCACGTAGCCCTTATGGAAATGACTCACTAGCTACGACCCCCGTCTGGCTCAAGAGCAGGACAGAGCCCCTCTATGAAGCAGTAATACTACCCCCCCTCCTCACCCTTTTCTGTTGATTTTGGATCACACCATGCCTTAGTAATTTGTACTCCATGCCCTGGTAACCCATGTAGCCAATTTTCATAAAAATTTATTTTGCTAATAGCATTAGCGTCAAGCTTAATTTGGAGTTCTTGGTTAATACTTGCTTCGGTTCATTCGATTTTTAAATCCTAAAAGTATGGGAGTCTAACTGTCTCTCACCTGCCTCCCATGTAGGGGAGCCTGTCAGGCCCGTGCCCGTTCCCAGGACCATCCCTGCCGTCGACCCCTCATTGCTGAGCACCAACCAGCAGGGTAGGTACCACTGTAATGCGCTGGTGGGTCTAGTTCTTCCTGCCCGTTTTCTGGGGCTTCTGCCCTGAAGAGAACCACACCCTCAGCGTCAAAGACCTCATGCAAATTGACTGTTGGCAAGTGTGAGGCCTTCACTAGCGCCTCATGGAAAACAGACCCATGGCTCCAGGTCGGGTGGGAAAAATTCACCACAGGCAGAACCCAAATAATCACAGCTTCTGGCTAACAAAGTGGAGTGGGGTGGGGGGCGGGGTAGGAGCCAGTAATGGTGGGTAAGCAGAGTAGAACGGCAGAACTATGAAATGGAAACTGGACACAAGAGACTCACGGTAACCTTTGGGAAAAGAGTGATTTCCATCCAGCCTTTGCTAGGATACTACATCAAAATTTTCCTTGTGAAAACGACATTGTTAACAATGAGCTTTGTGGTGAGAAAACCAAGTGTTAATACAGTATGTATACGGTGCTGTGCGGACACCTTCAGCAGTGCACGGCTTCTCCGAAAAACAGCCCAGACGCCTTCAGCTTCTCCGAAAAACAGCCCAGAATTCCCAGATGATCCAATATAACCGTCTATTCGAAGATTCGCCCATGTTTGGATATTCTGGGCCTTTGATCAGAAGGTTGCCAGTTTGAATCCCGTCCATGGCAGGACCACCACGCCTTCATTAGGCCCTTTAGCAAGCCCCTAACCCCCCCCACCCCCCCCCCCCCAGCTTGCCTCAGGGGTGCCAGAAAAAAAGGCTTGGCTCTATGCATCATGCAAGTCTACAATGTACCTGTTCTTGTGCAAGTGGCAAATAAAGCATCATTTCATGAATTAAGTTAATTATTAATTGAGCTGGTGATGAGCAGGTACATGGACTGGCTGGACTGAGGAACTAAAGCCATGTTGTTCTAGCCAATCAGTGAAATATGAGTGGCTGTTTGGGGACAATTCTTGTTACTTTTTGTATCACTGTTCATTTGCATATATTCAAATTTAAGTAGTTTTTACCATCTCCTTGCAAATATCCACTAACTACCCTGGTAAATAGCTTTAAACACTTACTTTGACTGTCTAATTGTTTTGCACAGTATTGGATGTTTTCCGTGGGCACATGCAAAACGCATGTCAGATTTTATTTCTCGTCATCCTTGTTTAGATCTGCATTATAGAGGGGGGAAAAATGCTGAACAACTGCATTTATTACTTGTGGTAATAATGAACGAGAGGAAAAGGACAAAATGGAATCGAAAAGTTGCAGAAACCGGGGCACCTGCATGAATATTTAAATTAAATTCTCTCCTTATAGTGAAACTTCTGTCTGAAGCGTTCAGCTTAAATGGTTAAATGAAAACATCTTCATTGACATCTCATTGTCCCATTCTATCCCCATATACTGGGTGTGGCGTTCTTTCAGTGAAACCTTTATGTAATGCCAAGTTCACAATGCACCCATAAACAGTCTGATAGAAACACTGTATTGAATAATAAGGTCATTAAAAAGAAACATTAGTGTTTAAACAGCTGAGTTTCTGAAAGCTCAGCAAAAATATTCTGGTCTGGAAATTTCATATTCAATTCCATAGTTTTACAATGAAAAATATTATAAATCAACCCCCAGGACTGTGTGGTCTTGAAACTAATGTTTCTCTCATAGCCAACAAAAATAAGAATAGTATGCTCATTTGAACCTTTGCTTGGGAAGTGTGTTTAATTTTTCAATTTGCAAACGTTAAAGTCATGTTTTGAACACAGAGCAGTCGACTAAAAGCAAAGCTTACCCTGTCTGCAAATTTAAACTGGACGATCAGTTTCAGAGACACGTTGCTTTTTGGAGCAAACCTCTGTTTAACACGGTATAACTTTGCAAGCCTTGACATAGTTAACAAATCATTTTGTGTTCATGCTGGTAAGTTTTGGCAGTTACTCTTAAGAAAGTACTGTATGTCTGAGGGCATCTGGCTTGGCTTCGAGCTGGTATGTAGATGTGCCATAACCTCAGCCCTGCGCTCAGATTTTGAAGGTTGGTAGCAGATCGGGGAGAGCCGTCTTTTGCATAGCCTTC
The DNA here is from genome assembly GCA_026779605.1 of Mormyrus hasselquistii. NCBI lineage: Eukaryota > Metazoa > Chordata > Actinopteri > Osteoglossiformes > Mormyridae > Mormyrus > Mormyrus hasselquistii. The sequence continues at coordinate 6,253,515 of JAODKE010000041.1, forward strand.
GATGAAACCTTTTTGTTAGGAGGTGAAGCTGGTATTCAACAGTTATTTATCGATGTTTTATATTTTCTCCTCGGAACTTATAGTGATGTAGGAATGTCTAACTGTGTAAGTACAGATGCGGTATTGGGAGAGGAGAACAGTTAGCTAGGTACGGTCAAGGGTTAGTGGTCTGTCATCTCCTATATAAGCCCCTTGAAGTTACATACCGGGAGTGTAGTTTTGAATCTAATAGTAGGAAAGACGCAAAAAAAACAAACCACACTGCCTCACAACAGGAATGCGACAAACAATATTTCCTTTGACAGCGTGATTTTGAAATAGGATGTACCAAACTTCCCTCTGCTATGGAGGAAATAAGTTTGGGGTGTTTCTTCTCTGTTTTATGAGGACAAAATGAGGAGATTCATAATTTGTAATTTAGTCAAATTTCTGGCCACTTAACCTTGATAGGGTTACGGGGCACACATATTCTATTCCGGCAGCACAGGACATAAGGCTAAAACCCAGAAAGGATTCCGGGCCATTTCAGAGAACACATATGCATGGGTGTAAATTATGGAGGAGGGGGGGCGGGGGGGGGATTGTAAGCCATCAAGTAATCAAAACTGGGCAATACAACCCCCCCCAGTAATCATGACTCCTCCCCATTACGCCATGAGATAAATGTTTTTCTTTACCATCCATGATGAAGATGCACTTGTGCAACAAGTCGATGAGTCAGTATCTAACCCCTAAAAATGAAAGCGGTCTGCTTAAGCGTGATATGCAAATTCATGGGTGATGAATACGACGCTTCCAATCCCAGGGTCTTATCGTCCTTCTAGGCCTTTGCTTCATTAAGTAATTCTCCCATTTCCCCCCCCCCCCCCCGACAGGTGATGTCCGTCTGACTCCGGAGGACTTCACCAGAGCCCAGAAATACTGCAAATACGCAGGCAGCGCCTTGCAGTATGAAGACGTCACCACCGCCGTCCAGAATCTGCAGAAGGCCCTCAAGTTATTAACCACTGGCAAAGAATGAGGCCATTGTGCTGAGTGTCTCTCTCCGGTTTATCTGGCTGTAGGAACTGAGGGGCCATTACTCCGGCGTTGGCTGTATCAGAAGAAAGCAATTCTGCCAAAGTCCTCATAATCACTGTAACAACAATGGCGTCTGTGTCCTTGTACTGGATCCATGTATAGCACTCATAGTCGTCAACCGCTAGAGAAGACCAAGTAAAAAAATTCGTTTCATTTAAGTATGCCCTTTGTACATTTTTTTTTTTTTTTAATTTAAATTTCTGCTTGCATGTATGTTTTGCAAACATGCTGGGGCTCTGGTAGTCATTAGGGTTTTTGGTTAAGATCTTAACATGCTCAGACTTTCTGCCTTTTACAAGCATCAATAAAAATTGGCCGGTATAGCTTTCCCTGGTGTATCTCTGAGGATTCCTCTGCGGTTGAAGGATTCTGTCCTCTTTTCGCTTTGTATGAAAATATTTCCGATTAAAATTTGAAAATACTATGTTGTTTACTAGTTTAATTAGCACATAATGAGTTTTTGAATTTATGAAGGTCAGTATGACCTTTCAACACACTGGAACAACAAGAAAGGTTCTAGGTTTTGGCAGAATGTTCCATTCACGGTGTTGGTTGTAGTGAACTGTTTCCATTTGTATTCCATACTTTCCATTTTATGTATGAGGTAAAATGACACATGTCATGGCCAGTGTGTTTAAAAAAAAAAAAAAGTGCCACAAAGTGGGAATTCAGTACAGGATTGTCTCACTTGTGTGAAGATTCATGCTCTGGCAAACGTGTTCTAATGGATTTCTCAGAGTTAGATAGATAGGTAGCTGTATGTGTGGGTGTGGCATGGTGGGATTGTGGTTAGCACTGTTGCCTCCTGCCTCTGAGACCAGGATTAAAATCTCTGCTGGTGTTCTGTGTGTGGAGTTTGCATGTTCTTCCCATGCCATCATGGGGTTTCCTCTAGGTTCTCTTGCTGGTTCCCCACAGTCCAGCAGCATGCTAATTGGAGATGCCATATTGCCTGTGTGTGGTGCTGTGTGAGCGTGTCCTGTGCTGGGTTGGCACCCCTTTCTGGGTTGTTCCCTACCTTGTGCCTCTGTGACCCTGAATAGGACGAGCAGTATCCAAAGAAGGATGATGGTCGTATATGCTACACTCATTTTTTATGGTGGTAAATCAGGGAAAAGGTTCACCTGATTTGTATAAGAGAATTTACAGATGTGTTCTAGATACAGTCTGTAGTTAAATCCTGACCATGGACATTTTAGGGAAAATGATTTTGTAAAATTAATCTTTCCAAAAGCCTTCATGTGCCTGTCTTTGGGGTTTATAAATCTGTTAGATTAATATAGGCTTCCGGCTATGCTAAGTACCTGCAGTATATCACAGTAAATGAACCCAGCACATTTGAACTGTTTATCTAGTTAAACTTAATTAACCAGACCTTCAGTTAGGCTCCTGTTGGTTGTCATTGTGCGTTAATGTTTCCCTTGGGCCGTGTGAAAAATGTGATTTACGGCACTGAGAGTTATTAAAATGTGCTGAAACGCACGAATGGATCGCTGATGCTCACGGGGGAGACGCACATTACGCGAAGCACACAGGCAAGCGGAGGAATCACTGCATATTGAGAATGGCGTGTTTATAGACACGAACGGTGCAGACAACTTCAGAAACGATTATCCTCTGTCCCAGTCAAATAGTACTTTCGCTTTCCAGTTGTGTAGTCTTGTTGTATAAGAGAAGCACCCGTGTTTCGAAGTTCAGGTTAGCACATAAATTAAAGTTCTAGTTAGGATGTTTGAAATAATGCGCCCATTATTGCTTGGGTCTCTCTCTCTCTCTCTCTCTCTCTCTCTCTCAGTATGTGTGAGATAAATACTGACTGGTCCCATGGTTTCCACATCTGGAAGTTATGAAAAGTAAGTTGAAAAGCAATGCCCTAACGTTGTATTCGGGGCGTCATGAATATGAATATGATGATATCAGCGCGTGGGGCTACATCCATAATTAATTAGCGAAGCTCGCGCTCTCTCCTTGTTCGGCGCTCGTCCCCCATGCGGTGTAGCGTCCTGTTTTGTTTTGAGGGCATTGGCTTATCTCCCGACTGATATCACCTCCAAGCATCCACATTTGCCTGCCTCCCTTCCTTCCGCATTGCTGTTTCAAAGGTGTGATGATGCAAATGAAAAATTCCAGGGGACTTTTCCATATACATTTTGTCTTTTTTGTTTTTCTGTGGCGAGGAGCAAGATTTTGTTGTGATTTTTATTGAGGGCGTTTGCTTGTGACTTCATTGTCCTTAAGGTAGTCTTACTCCACTATAGCTGTAACGGACTGACATTCTTAAGATACAGACAATACAAGCAGAAGCCATATAAGCTGACCGATTTCTTTTTAGTGTAAAACGGGTCGATCTTGCTGGACGAATTAAAGTGCAAATACCATCTTGTGAAAAAGCAAACGGGTAATAATCTGACAAATATGAACGAATTAAGCGTTATAACTTATAACGTGTATATTACTTATACCATGTAGCTATGCCCTGAGCGACGAACACAAAAAGCATAATATGTTATACGCTGGTCAAAACCACTAAATGAAAGGGAAGTTATAATGAGTTTCCACTGACTTTTAAGTGATCGAGTGAACTGCGACTTCAGGAAAACGTGTAAATGCTAAATTTTGGGCTGTGACTACCTTCCTATATTATGCCAATCCCAAATGAGCTGTCCATTGTCACTGTGCAGTAATTTTCCGGCCCTTGATTTTGTAACTATTTTTCTATTTATAGTGTTCCGGGCTCACGCCGTATATATAACAGGTGCTCTTAACTAAGCCTGAAGTCTTAGGCTGGGCTTAGCTATGGGTACGCACCAGTACTTTCTTTGATCGACTGACAGGGATGATAGAAATCGCAGGGATTTTTCAACAGTGTTCTCTAACATGTGCATCCATTCATTTTGTTGAAGTAAAGTTCAGTTTGTTGAATAAGTCATGAATAACACAACTTAAATACTGATGTTTTCATTTGCGGAATAACGCGCCAAAGAAGTAATTATGACCGTCGATCTGTTGAATTATGTAAATCTATGGGTTGAAATCAAAATAAGTAAATTTAATGCACTAAACGCAATATGCAAATCCAAGTTACCGATTTTTTTCACCCGAGCTAATCTGCAAGGAAGATCTCCATTACTGACGTTAAAAGCAAATGTCTAGCATCTTTTACACCATTTCCTATTATACTATTTTTTTAACCGGCGAAGCGTATTATTTCAACTGCAGGAACTTATAACTTTGTAGTTTGGAGTAGCGGAGCCAGGCGCAGCTACATGTAATACTGTAATGTGAGATTTTGTTCACAGCATTGCATTCTTTAGTATGCTTCTAACATACTCCTTGGAATTTTATGGAGCGCATGTTGTCGTCTTCACGATTTTAACAGATTGAAGTCATTTCTGAAAGCTCAGGAACATGGCTGATGTTTTCAGGGTGGGGCGCCAAGAAGAACAGCCTCCAGCGGCGGAGCCCAGTCTAGCGATCGTCCGGCTGCGCGTCCCGGCATCTCCACCGGCGCAGCAGGTTCAACAGCACTAACACATAGACTTCTTACTCAGAACATTGTATTAGCGTGTTTCCTTGAATGCGGATATAGGGATAACGGTCCGAAAACGCCTTGGTATCCGTAGTTACAAAGTTTTCTGAAGCAAAAAAACCTTCCATGGACGGAAAGATTGAGAAATAATGATCCTTCAAAAACATCACTGCTTCTACAACAAAAAAGCATGTAAGTACAAAATTTACGGTACGTTTAAGTTGAATTATGCATTTATTTTTACTTTATGTGATTTTCTTGTCTTATTTGTTTTTTTTTTTCTCTAGGGTGTTTTGGGATTGTAAGTGTGTGTTAATGCTTCCATAAAAACTTGTTCTACTCATTAGCTCAATTATCTCTTAAGAGTCATCTCTCGAAGTATCTTTTAAGACACCTAAGTGCATTTACATAAGGTTTCTGTAAAACTGAAGTTTGACATAAGTGGTAAAGTGATATGGGGCGTTACTGAAGATCTTATATCGTCAAAAGTGTTTTCATTCTGAAGCATTTACGATCATAAAAATAAAAGTTAGTTGTAAAACCCACAAAATGGATGTGTATGAGCCAGCGGACTGGCGAGGTCAGTGCTGGAATGGACGCGTGTACTTTTACAGTTTACGGACTTGAATCCCATCAGCAACAAAGCTATGGAATATATATTTATAATATGTGTATATGAAAAATGTGGGTATAATTACAAACACATTTCTCCGTCATGCTGCTTTGAGATTGGGATGCCAGATTAGCTGCTAGTTTTATAAAGCAAATGTGGAATTTCTTTAGAGATTACGGACAAATTACAGGATGTGAAAAGTACTCATGAAAAAGCAATTACATGGAAAATAAATGTGGTTCCTGACCCAGATGGTTTACAAAGCCTACAGGCAGTTATTATATCTGTTATTAACTGGCTGCAATAAATTGATGCGTATGTTCGTGTTTCATCTGATCAGAAAATACACTTTACATGACGGGGCACAACTAACATAGTCTAATGCTATTACTTGTGTATTAATTAACCACAAGTCTTAGTTACATACTTCTTTCATGTTAATTCATCATTAATGAATCATGACATATGCTTAATTGTTACTACACTCGGGGAAAAAAAGGGGAAAAAATTGTACCTTCGCTTCTCACAGGGCTGTACCCTTGTAAATGTACGTTTTAGGATACAGAAATGGACTCTGAGGAACATCGCAAATGTACAAACAGCATTAATGTACCATCAATGATACAGAAGGGTTCCTTTAATAACTCTATACAATTATTATTTACAGACCCAGTGACAAGCAAAGCTACAATTTTCTACCCTTTTTTCTGAGAGGGTATATCTATAAATTCTATAAATCTTTGTGAACTACTGAATGAACAAGTCATCAATAGCACAACTTAAATACTGATCTCATGTTTGTTCCTCATTAATGAATCTGAGGTAGCATCTATATTTGTTCATGATTTGTACTTTTACTAGTAACTGAGCTATTACTAAGTATTTGTGAGTAAAGTGTTACTGAAAATGTGCTCTGATCAGGATGCTTCTCTATGGTTCTGAATCTTTTTGGTCTCTAAGATGAAATTCCAAATAGGCCTAGATCAGTATTTGTAAACTTCAACACATTTCATAAAGATCAGCCTGTTTTTTTAGGTAATTGTCTAATAAACATTAGAATTCGGCCAATCTAATCCAATAAAACAGTGTGATTCAAGTATGATTGGATGGAAAACCAGAATCAGACCTAGTTGCACCTTAACTAAACTTCTGTGCAAACAAGATAAAGCTCTTTATAATAATCTGAAGTTGTAAGATGTCTGAATTTTGTAATTGCTGAAGTGTGTGTACTTTATATCTTTCAGATATGTATTTACTGACGACAGCTATGTGGACATTTGTACATAGATGGCCTCAGTTTGAGCAAAGATTGAATCCAAACAGTCTTTGCTCGGATGACAGTTTTGCTTGAGCATCCCATACTATACCCATATTGTATGTGGTTATTATCAATTATTAACCGGGCCGCTGCTCATCTTAAACAACATACAAGTTTTTAGCTTAGATGGTGGAATTCCTGTGACAATGAGAGTTTTGCTAGCCTGGTTTAAACAGCCCGTCCAGTTGGGGACTTAATGCACTTGTCGTTGGATGAATCAGGCTCTTTATGTGGGTCTGCTACTCCTCCAACAGCAAGGCGGCAAATATGCAGTATTTGCATATTTATAGGAGACGAGATCCGCTTAGTGCTGTCCAGTTGTTTCGTAATAACAGTGACTGCATACATTAAGTATCAGCCAATTCATTTCAATAATTGGTGAGGAAAAAAACAAAGAAAATATATGGATGCTTTGGCCAGAACAGTCTTGCACAATCTCTCGGTGAAACCTACATGGGTTTGTAGGGGAAGTTATAATCTGTTGTCCAAAAACAGAGAAACTGTCGAAATATTTGGCTTCTTGGGATCTATGGGTAGATTTATACCTTATTCTACGGCACTAATAACATCATGTAAGTGAAAGAAACTTCTGTCACAATTACCTGTGGTATTTCTGTGGTTTATTTAAATAGAAGAAGCAAGTGCTATCATTCTTTTCATAACCCTTAAGATGAAAACATACATAGGGATGAACTGTAAGGATGAAAATACTATGTGTTGGCTGGGGGAAAAACATATGATGGGTGAGCTGTATGCTTTGTGTTTGTGGCCTCTTAGTCTCCTCCCTGTCAGAGCTCATCTGGCACGTGTAGAACCTGACACTGAGATTTACATTCATCTGGCACTTTCATTCGCAGCAACTTACAATAGAGGGAACATTTATAATTCATGTGTGTTCACTGGGACTTCAACCCATGACCTTAACATTGATAATACGATTTTTAATTTACTGAGCTACAGGAAGCCGCATTAACGACACTATAAGCTTCCTTCCCGTACTTCGACTGATCTAGTGGCTAATGAACATTTACTGGAACACCTATGGAAAAAATGAGAAGGTCCTCAGTCCTCATTTCTCATAATTGAATAGCTTAATGTCCATAACCTGGTGTCAGCGAATATGTTGCATTATGTTGCACATTGAAGTTAAACCTTTTCAATACCGCCTAGGGAATTGAATTAATATAGATCCTGAAATGAGTCACCTTTTCCAATTATGCATGTAATAAATGTCTGGATGAAATGTATTTTTATAATGTATGTTTGAATACACGTTTATTGATGCTGGAAACAAATATTTAGTCTCTACTCAATCGGAGCAGATGTTTATTATTTTTTTCTTACCCCATATTCTTGGCTGTACTATACTCAGCATAGACCAGGATCATTCCAGATAGACAAGGAGGTGGTTCGTAATTACACAAAAAAGGCAGACAGAGTAATCCAGTCCTGGAACACCTGAGTTTCTTCTCTGTTGACGGAGAACAGTGACTCTTGGCAAAGGATTCCTCAGCTCCATTATGCAGTTGGATTTTTGTACTAGAATATGATTAGTTAGTACAATGTAACTAACCTCAGTTAAATGGTTGGAGTAAAGAGTGATGCAATCCCCTACATGATTACACAGAAAAGAAGTATGCATATTTTAAGTGATAATGCAATTAACAACCTTTTCTTTCCAGCAACTGTGACATGTATATGCTAAAGAGTAGAACTGCGCTGTATTTAAGTCACGTTTTCGTTTCGTTTCGTTTGTTGCTGGTTTTATTGGTTAAATTAGCAGCCACAGGTTAATGAAAAAATACAGAGTCTACACACGTAGATGTAAATATGTGGACACTCTACGCAGTTCATATTTTTGTCGGTTGACATCTGGAGGCTAATTGATGTCTGGAGGCTAACAGTTTAGCTGAAATGGGATAATAGACCACCGTTTTCATGGCAAGCCGCTTAAAAACGAGTTGCATAACGGAGGATTAAATTGCCTTCCTGAGTATCCTAGAGCAGGAACTTGTGAAGAGGTGTGTTTCTGGTTCTGTGGCTTCCAGTTAACTGGTTTTATTACGGTTTTGCATGAGGAAATAAAATGCTGTCCTTCCCTTTCAACGTAGTAGATCTTCATGCGGTAGCATGTTGGGTTTAGCCTTTTCCTACACAATAGCTCTTTCATCACGATGTCCTTCGCTTTTTAAAATAGTCCATTATGATACATTTACAT
>JAODKE010000041.1:6262372-6303278 GCA_026779605.1 Mormyrus hasselquistii
AGGGTATGTAATATTGTGGCATGAAGTATACAATTAACCTTGATTGAAGTTGTATACCTTATGCCAGGCCTTACAGCAAAAAGAAATTCCTTGTACTTGGTAAATGAAAGGATTCTGATAAACTTCATCAGTTTTCATCAAAATAATTAATAATAGTCTGGTATGTAGGCAGTTGCTGTATTTTTGTATAGTTTTTGTATAAAGATACTGTAAAAGCTTGTTTGATCTGTAAACATTTCCCAGTCGCAGTTCTCGTCTTGGAAAACATTATACACAGTACAGTAATATATTGTGAAGCTAGGCTGTTTTATTAGTGTGGTCTTCCTAAATTTAGCTACTTCTGTGCTATGAACACACAATTAAAATCAATTTACAAGCAAAATAAGAATGAAAAAAGATATCGTATAGCATGTGTGTCTAAACCTGTGTGCATAATGTAAGCAGTGGCAATGTTAGAGTTCACAAAGCGGAACATCTGCGGAATGATAAGCAGGCTTCTGAAACGGCAACAATAGTAGCTTAACTTAAGCCATCTTTTCCTCCTTGTTCCGGAACACTAGCATATTGATGATTTTTTTTTTCTTGTTCTGAATTTGCAGGATGTCTCATATAAGCAGTAGGTGGTGGAGATGGAAGTTAGAAAAAATTCTTTCACTCGCCTTGCTGTTAATGCACATTCAGGATTCAGGTAAGAGTGACTTTTTCTTACAGTAACATTCTTACGTTTTGCATTCGTTTTCAGTTTTTTCTAGGTATTTTTGTTTGTTCGAGCAGTGTTTCCCAACCTGTTCCTCGGCGACCCACAGACAGTCCAAGTTTTTGGTCCCAACCAGGAGCTGAGAACAAGCAAAAATGTGCATAGTCTGCGGGTTGCCAAAGGCCAGATTGAGAAGCATTGCCTTATAGAGATTAAAGCAGACTTATGCTGATGATTATCGGAAAAAAATTATTTCATCTCCATGATGCTTTCCTTACATCCTATACATGTCTGCTACCTTTCTTTCTGTTCATTTATCTGTGTGTGCCTGCTCCTTTTGTCCATGGTGTCTATATCCTCATGTCTGAACTGCTTTAATCACTAACATTCCCTGGCAACCAGTAGCTTTTAAGAAAGAATCCCGAGTTTTTTACTCAAGTCCAGAAAAATCATACGCAGGACACTCCTGAAGGAAAAAACCTCTCCCAATCGCTGTCATTTCATTATAGGCCTGACAAACACAGTGTTTCCCAACCGACTGGGGACATAGAGACCCCACTGTTGCTGTAGATTGGACTATGAGTGGATGCCACGTGAAGCATATTCCTCGATTCATCTGGAAAAGGCTAGGGACGAAGCAGTGATGGATGGCGTTAGAAATATTTATATTCCTTACCATGGACGTCAAAGACTAAAATAAACAGTTTTGGTTTTACTGGCGATGACAGCTCAGTCTAATTTATGATCGGATAAATTCATAGAGTGGAACAGGGCAGATGCTGAAAAAAGATGGTTCTGGTGCATCTTTGGTTAAGATTTAGTCTGCTGTAAGCAAGAAATAAACGTAATAATAATGACGAGGTGACTGAGATGTGCTAGTCCGCGTTCCGACAAAGACCTCAAGTCTGTCGCTAAGGAAGCCGTTTAAGTTAATTTTCCAGAGTTTAGGATTACCGAAACGCATAACCCAATGACGTCAGCCGTCATGCTGCTTTGTATCGGCGCGGCAGTAGTTTCTGTTGCAAAGTGCGTGGGCTGGATCGATTAATTTAAATGATGGATGAATTAGCGGAACCCTAGGTTTGATTAACTTTTTTGTAACCGCAAGGGTGACAGAGGCAGTCGAATGGGTTAACGCGCCTTCTTTACGGATTGGTGACTCGGAATGGGGGCAGCCGGCAGCATTACGCGCTTCTTTAAAAGCGCCTTTTCTTCTCCTGTGAGAAGTGTGTCATAGTATAGCTGGCCGTGTTTGTTCACATTGGCAGACTGAGCTGTGCCGAAACTTTTAAAGAGCTGGCGCCAATTCCGAGGTGGCTTGGATCGCGGCAGAGCCAGTGCTGGGAAATAATAAAAGGTCTGTGGCGTCACGTTAGCGAGGAATCGTGTTCACTTCGGTATAAGGAACACATTGCCACTTTGTCTACGCGCAACCATCGATGCTACAATCCCGCTGGGTTTATTAAACAGATCGTATGTTAACGTGGTCCTGTGGGGCGAATCCACCAGAGGGAGCACCCACTGCTTCACCTTCCTGTGAGGCATGGAGTCATAATACAATGGTAAAAGTGCCCATAAACACGCCAAGCGATCAGTCAGTATTAATATCACCTCGTTATTGTTTATGGTTGGGATCCCAAGCATGACTTACTGGCAGAAGAGTTTTTCTTTTCTTCTTCATTAAAAATACACCAATGAATCCACAAATTCATCCATCCATTAATCATCCATCCATCTTCCAGCTGTGTAAAGAATAATCGCTTTTCTTGTCCATACTTAAAATAGGCCCTCAGGTCTCAATTAAAACCCAGGCAACCTCAGAATGACTCAGGCAATTAAGCGTCTGGTGACAGACAGGAGACGAGGGCAGCACCTGGATACCTGGTGGGGTGGAGGGGAGGTGTGTGGATCACAGCTCCCCTTGATGTGACCGCGGACACGGTTTTAGGATCACTGGAGCCGTGTCTCCCATTTATCATTTTATTCTGGGCAAGCTGCTGCCAGTCTCTGATAGAGAGCTTTCCTGACCCAGTGATTAATGCATCCAGTCATCACAATGTCATAAGCGACAAAATAATCAACAGCAATCAAAGTCTGTCCTTTGCTTTGAAGCCATCTAAATTAAATTTTGCAGTGGGCCAGGGCAGGGGTGGGGGGATGGCAATCACTGTTCTTTAATTGTTGCTTATATCTCAGGGCACAAAGGACCATGGAGAAAACTGTACGTCAACATGTTGACATGTTAATGAAAGTCTTGCAGGTATAGCCTGTCAGCAATAGAAATACATTGGTTCGCTTAACAAATAAACAATTATCTTAATTAAGAAACACTGAAGCATAATGCAAACAAAGAACAATTTGTGGTCTCCCTGTGGAGTAAGTTTGAAGACGAGCATCGCGATAAACAGTAACCTGGGCAGACTGGCCTGGGACCAGTCAGCTTGTGTGTTTTTTTTTTTTTGCCGGGACCACAGGGACATATTAAACGCAGAAGAATCTTTTAGACATGTTGTTTGTTCGCCAGTGTTCATCCTGGGACCGCTGTTTGACGCTTGACCCTAAAACAGCAAAGCATTGCGGTAGACATTTCTTTGTTTTTTGTTCCATAAACATAAACCAAACAAGCTGTAAAAGTCTTTTATTGCACGTATTTTTAAAACGAGTGAATCAAAAGACAATGTTTTTTGTTTGTCTTGTGTGACAATTATCAGAAATGTTGAGATTGGCATTTTTCTGGTGTTGTTTGACATTGCTGTTACTAATTATATTACTATATTGAGAAAGCAGTTAACCACTACGTAGTGGCATGGGTTACTTGATAATGACTTTTCTTGGAGAAATAGCTTACCCACAAGATTTTAGTGCATACGTAGTCTAAAATAAGAGAAGCAAATGGCATTTACGATCCGAAACCTCAGACACACTCTACTATATTCGCCACGTTTTGCCATTATATAATGGCACTGCATATATTTTGCTTTGCAGGAATGCAGTGTTTAATTAGCACCCATGAAATGGGTCGAAACGAATGAGAAATTCTTTTTTTTGTCAGCATAGTGTTTGTTTGGACACCTAATTTTATGCAGAATCATTGTGCGGCGATGGGTGGCTAGAGTTTCAGGGACCGAAGAGCAGGAAGGATTTTAGGATGAAGAGTGTTAAGGCGAGGAAGACTAACTGATGAAGCATCTTCCGCTTCCGCTCCGCGTTTCAGGATAATCCTCCGCGCAGTGCGCTGTCCCCAGCAGGTTCATAACGATCTCAAGGCAAATATTAAAGAAGAATCGGCAGGTTTGACACAACCACAGATGAATTAACGAGAGAGTGGCGAGGTTAGAAACACGTTTCTTATTCAAAATCAACCTCTGCTGCCAGATCTATCAGCTAAGGGGCTGGTGTCCTGCTTCCTGTGTCAATATTTATACTGCTGTGTCTTTGTTTAAGGAATAATGAAATCCAGATCATTTCAAATTTGACCCACACTGCGACTCTCAAGGGTCCATACGCTCCCAATTGCTGAAGTCAACAGGGTAAACAATGGAACCCAAACAATGGCCTTAAGTTGATTGGTTTTTTTGTTTTTTTTTTCCTGAGGAATCTCCTGTTCTGGTGAACCATGTGATTCCCACCAGCGAATTGCTGATGGCTAGGCTTAAGACACTGTTAAGTAAGATTTTTTTTTCCCCTCGTCTCCAGTTGATAGTCATCGCAGTGGCATTTACATTACACTCATTTCCTCCTGGGGATGCAGGGAACAGATCCAGCATTAGCTCAACGCTTGCCCTGCCCCACAAAGCCTGGCCAGTGCGTCTCCCCAACGTTTTTTAGGAAAACACGGCGTGAAGCGCGCCCTGCATTCAGCGTGGCCTGGGCCCTCAGCAGTGTCATTTTTCCACCAGGCCATACTTCCATATAAAGAGAGCTGCTGTTGGTCAGAAGTCACCAGCCCACTGTGAGCCACCGGTGATGTCACATTAGCTGTGATGTAAATGTAACTGGCAAATAACTTGTTCACCTTTATGTATTTATGCTTTCTGAATTTGAGGAGAGCCTTATCAATAATTAATAGATAATGAGGCTTTATTGATCCCTCTGAAGAAAGTCCCCTTTTGGCTGCTCCATCCAACCCTCCATGACACACGTATTGGTGAGAGCTTGCTTGGCAGTGAAAGACAGTTACCTGCAGTGGCAGACAGTTACCTGCAGTGGCACCTGTGGAGTCGGGGGGGGGGGGTTAAGGGCCCACAGACATGTAACCATCAAATGTGGACTTGAACCAGCGACCCGCTAATCACACGCCCAGAAGCTTTACACCTCTGAGCCACTTCCTGGATAGTCAGTTATATGATGTGGGTACGGTGCCTCTTTCAGTGTGGAGAATCCAGGATACTGGACTAAAGTGCACTGAGACCGACAGAAAAGGAAAATGTCTGCTTGAAATGGGGCCCTTTATCACAGACTTTTACTTGATTCAAATTATTAGTGGGATACTAATAATTTCACAAAATCTGTTCGTAGTTAAACGTTTAAACGTCTCGGCTAACTATGAAATAGAGACCACTGGTGGACACAGTGTTACTGGGCTTGGTTAGTTTTGCGCCCTTTGGTTACAATGTCACAAGTGTTCCGTTAAGGTTGTCCCCAGAGGTAACTGTAGACTGTCAATAGGTTTTTTTTTTTTTTTTTACGTTGCCATGAAAGGCAAAATAACAACTTGAAAAAGGTGTGTTTTGTTGTTGATAATGCATATATTTTTCTCGCTCCATTAAAGATAGATCTGCTGCTGTTGTTCAGTATACATCCTTAAGGCTTTGAATCTGTATGCTGGGTTCGTAGAGTTGAACTATTCTGACTTGTAACCTGGACGCCCGTTGCATAAAAGAATTCCAGGATGATTTAATGCTGGAACCCTGTTTCATACATAAGCTTAAGAATAAGGTGTTTTATGCATCGGCTGCCAGAAAGTACATTCGGCTGTGAAGACCTGCACTCCGAAAGGGATGTGACACCTGGAGCAAAACATACCGTACAAGGATGATCATGAAACCGGACTACGGATTCATTGTGTGGGACAAACAAAACATCTAAAGACTAAGGTTTCACAGTTCATGGGCTGGCAGAGAATTTAGACGGTAAATATAAAATGAGCTCTCTTTGTTGTCCATAACTGTAAGTCTAGTTTATTCTGATGCAGATTTTCCTTGGTGGGCTAAGCTAGAGGTTCGGTGTCCCACTCTAATGCTTTGAAAACTCTTGGGAATTCCCTGGCTTTCAGTGTGTAACATCCCCATTCTCATTATATAAACAAAGGAAGTTTTGAGGTGTGCTTCCAGTATCTCACATATTTCACAGTGTATATAGGTGATTTTCTTCCTTCTAGATCAAGGTTTCATGTGCAAAGAACCATAAAAGGCATTAAATTGGTTAAAAGAATTTGCTTAGGTTTCATTTCCCTTTACTTAGATACTTTTATCCAAAGTGATGTACCTTTTTGCGAAAGTAGGGTCAACAAGTCTCTGTAGCAATTGGGATTAAGGGCCTTGCTCAAGGACCCAGTGGTGGGATCACTCCGCCGGCCCTGGGATTTAAGCCGGCAACCTTCTGATGACAGGCACTGCATCCGAACCCGCCGAGCTTGGCGGACACAAAACATGTAATTCAACCATTTTGTATGTTCAGAAATGACTTCTTGAATTTTTGGAACTGACATTTGTTTTCAGTTCTTTGCAGTTTGTGGTATTTTTTTCATTCACATTTTATAAGAGCTTATGTACACTGGTTTATAAGTTGGGTTACAAAGTGACTGAACAAAATGTAATTTCTCAGGATTGGACTTTTCTTTGGTGTTTGCTGTGGTTTCTGGCTCCGCTGTGTTGTGGACCTGGATGAACAGAAGTCATTGTTTTCTAAAACCAAGACCCCTTTCCAACTCATTAAAACTGTACTCTGCAAGTACTCTTCAGGTTACCTTTTAAAGCTTAGGAGTGGAATTTTTAAATATTTACTTTGGGATATTTTTTTTTTCCCTCAACATCTCCAGTTCATATTTTTAACAGCATCTATGAATGTGTGTTCCCCTTGCTTTAAATTTTCAAATTAGGTTTGCCTTAAACATATCAAATACCATGACCTTAAAGGACATTTTTAGTGCTATACAGAAAGTAATACAAGATGAGCAATCTGTTCCTTGTAGTATGGCACCTGGATCTATACACATTAAATTATTAATAGCTGTTTAGAAGACATGCAGAACATGTAAAATGATGCAGGTAACACTGTTGTGTACTCTGCTCCACTAATACTTTGTTTGTCCCCCTTGGCCTGACTCTGCACTGCTGCCTGTATTGTCTTCGTTGTCCCCTTCCTTGGACTGTCCTTGCTGTCCTTGTCCCTGATTGGTTTTGAAAGTCTTGAGTGACGTTGCTCCTACTGTGGTTCGGCAGTGCTGGGCTGTCAGGTCGATTGCAACCAAGTGCTGGTCGCACCAGAGGGATCCTTTTCGTCCCCCTGCTACCCCAGAGATTACCCCAAAAACCAGGCATGCAGGTGGACACTGCGAGCCCCAGCCGGGTTTGTCGTGCAGATAACCTTCCTCGACTTTGAGCTGGAGGAGGCGCTGCGGTGCATCTATGACCGGCTCGTAGTCAACACCGGCAGCAACAATGTTTCGTTCTGCGGTTTAACTGCCAACGGACTGAGCCTCAACTCCACGGGGAACTTCATGGAGGTGTCCTTTAACTCGGACTTTAGCGTTCAAAAAAGAGGCTTCAATATCAGTTACAGGCAAGGTATGTTGACAGCAGGCAATCGTCTCTTTTTAGATATTTATTACTGTTTATTTTTGTTCTCATTGTTTATAATTGTCACGTCCCTGGTCTCGGTCAGGTGGTCTGTTACATAAAAATATTTCAGTTTGATTCATTTTAAAATCTGATATGTTTTTATTTATCTGTTTGCTTCTTTTTATGTTACTTGCGATGCGTTTCCCTGATTTATGGGGCAATAATTTCATCCCTTTTAGTTTAATTCCTCCATTCTGAAAAACTAATCGCCTGGTCTGACACCTAAATCAAACTTCAAGCTGAAATGAATTTAATTCTAAATTCAGAGAAGCCATTAACATCTCTGTATGCTGAAAAGTGGTCGTTTGAAGGCTGAGCAGGGGCACAGAAGACAAAAAAAATGCAGTTTGACAAATTGCCCGTTTATATTGACTCGGATAACGTCAAGACAGATAATAATGCTGTGGTAAATACATCGGTGTGAGGGTCTAAAAAAAATCAGAATAGTAGAGTTTTTCTTTTATTTTTAATATTGTCCATTGGGATCAAGGAGGACATCATCTTCATCATCATCACTGTCATCACTTTCATTAACTAACGTAGCTAAATCATTACTTTCCTCTAAAATTTCTGTATTCTGGCTTCAGTCCGTAAAGCAAAAAACATGCCCCTTTTTCCCGGCAAACAGCAATTCTTTAGATACTTTGGATTTCATCTGATTTTGGTCTCTGGAGTTTGATATTATCAATTGTACCAACTGAATACTATGCAAGCACATGTATGTATGTATAAACGCGGGTGAACCCATGTAATTAGCTTTCCATATAGTTTTTTAAATACCTTTTTAGAGACAAATCCTCATTTTTAGATCAATTTAAATATTCAGAATAAGTAAATTAAACATTGAGGCAATACACCATCCATAACTTTCTGTCGTAATACTATGATAAAATGGTTACTTTAATGAACATGAACAGCTTTGTCAAATTATTACCTTGACTTGAGTTAAAAAGCCGTAAGGCTGACAAGATGGACTGCCTCGTAAGAGCCAATGCAGAAGTAACACATAGGTCACTGTGTTTTCCCTCTCTCGTGTTTTAAAAAGGTTTTGAAAATCTTGAGACCAGTTTTACAGAGAACTGTAAAATCGTTGGCTAACAGCCTATTTTTTTTTTTTCTCTACTTTTTTTTCAAAAGGAAAACTGTTTTGTGGTCTGTTAGGTGTAATTTCAGCCAAGAAATCTGCTTTGCTTCTGTAATGACCATAGTTGCCATTAGTGAAGAGTCAGGTTTTTCTCTTGATAGTGAAAACAAACGGCTCCATTATGGAAAGTTACAGTGTGAAGTTTATAAAAGGCACACATATATTCCTTCATACACAGTGTGCAAATATATAAAGGCATCTGGCAGATTGTAAACTCCTGAACGAAGACATAGAAATTTTATTTTAGAACAGGAGGGGAAAGACATTCAGTAATCCAGATATTTTTAGCGATGTCCCTCAACAATACATCACTGGACCAGATGTGACACACTTGGATTTGAGTTAGACCTGTACTGGAGTACCCCATGCGTCTCACGTTGTTAGTATTTTACTATTTGCACCCTCCATTTTTTTCCCCCTTCTTATTTCAGACTCAGTGCACCGTGATTTTGCAGCCACCCTATCTGTCTAAATCCGGCTTGCTGGGACGACTAGCTTGACGGAGCCAGCTGGAATACTCACTGTCCTCTCATGTCACGTTTAGCTTTTCATATCCGACGGCCTTTGCAAAATGGGTACAAGATCGACATCTCTGTTCTAGCTGGAAGCTCTTACAGAGACCTGTCTGTATGGTGTCTCAAGGGCACTGCGAGAGCCGTCTGGTCCTCATTTCCAGTGAGGGTTGACTGTCATTGACGATACATGCAAGCCAATTACAACAAACTCGCCAACCAGATCTGAAAACTATTAAAACGCACCATATCAGCAAATGTAAATGATGTCCTTTTATGACGGATTCTTACGTGCTGGAGAGCTTTAAATAGCTAGCGGGAAATAGAAAGCCAAGGTTCAAAACTATGAATCGTAAAACAGCTCCAGAAAGAGAGTCGCATTCCATGACGCTGAGATACCTGGAAGGTAGATGGACCCAGGGGCTTTGCTGGGGTCTTAAGACATCCGGACCTCAGTCCAGAGCCAATCAATCCATGGATTGTCAAACAGAGTGTGTTCCTGTTAAACAAATGGTTGGGGACTCCAGCTCCGAATAGCACAGGCTACTGATGTGTCTTGATGGAGCCACTTAAAGGTCCACTGGTTTACTCAATACATAATGGTCTGAATTAGATTAGCTCAAGGGTTGAATGAAAGGTGATGCATCCATGTCTATTTAAGAGCATATTCTTAGAATTACTTAATTAATCGAGTCACGAGTAACAGACATGGAGGCAATACCTTTCATAAAATTCTCGTATAATAGAAATATTTATATTTAAAGGTATTGAATTTTTTTGCAATGAAAATTGCTTGCATTAATGCAGCCATCTTGTAAGTAACAGAGATCCTTCGTAATTGCGCATTTTGCATACAACCGCATGAAACACTGCATATTAGATTGACAAATGAGCTGTATTATTATTCTCTAGGGTGTCTGTCTCGTCTCCATTGTTGTGCGATGACTAAAGCTTCTGTCTTTTTCATTTGTATAGTTGCCATAGCACTGAGGAATCAAAAGGTGACGATACCGCAAAGTGCCGGGAAAACCGTCAAATTGTTAAGCCACATTACCATCCCGACTCTCACGCAGTTCTCCATCTGCTTCGAGATAGCAAGAACAAGTCAAAAAGCAGACGAAACCATCTTCACGTACTCTGAGCAAAACACAGTCCTTATTAGCTTGGGAGTGTCCAGCAGCACAGGGACTGAGCTGAGCATCAGCGGCGTAAACTGCCCGCTGGGCGGCGCCCTGAGCGCCATCGATTTCACATCGGCCATGAAGCCCTTCTGCCTCACCTGGTCGAATTTATTAGGAAACATCGGCGTGTACGTCAACGGCGTTCACAAAGCGGTGCCCTGTGCCAACTTAACTGGAAGATCCATAAAAGACGGCGGGACGTTCCAGTTGGGAGGCAAAACGAGTTTCGACGGATTCATTTATAATTTCAGAATGTGGGATTTCGAATTCACCACATCAGAGCTAAAGGCCCTCACCTGTGATACCATCAGCAACGTCTTTGACTGGGAATACACGTTCTGGGATGTTCAGCCTGCTCACGTTCAAACTGACAGCACACTGAGCTGCAGTAAGTATGTCCATCACTGTCCGTCACTGTTAACCAACATGGTTAATGCATCTCTTTCGGTAAATGTTTACATTCTGCCAGTACTCCATTATATCGTGTTTTGTATAATATTGTACAGTAAGTGTTCCTGCCACAAAACTATTTCAAAACCACATTGTTTGCTACAACTGGAGAGAATGACCGACAAGCGTTCAGTACAGAAAGACTGGGATTTCAGTTCTGGTCACTTACACTTTCTGGTTACAATAGCTATTTGAACTTGCTGATATTTATTTTGTTCGTTGTTGTCCTTTTCTTGAGATTGAAGTGTCCAGACAGAGTAATAGGTCAATATTGTGTCTAGATTGTACAAAACGTGCCTGATGGCAGGATGGTTTGATTTAACTTCTCACCAGCTGATGAAGAAGAACACGAGAATAATGTTACTTACACGATGAGATCCTTCTGTTCTTATGTATTTTTGTGAAAAACAGGCGAAAATAGACTCTATACATTGGTTAATTTCTCATTATTATTTATTAGAGATTAATTATTATTTTCCAATTAAATGCTCCATACATCATACATACCTTCATATGTATGAATGTGGTACATGGGTGATGCTGCATATACAGAATGCTGGATATCTAAAGTAGTAATCACTTCTCAGGGGTCACAGAATGCTGGATATCTAAAGTAGTAATCACTTCTCAGGGGTCACAGAATGCATTATTAGCATTAGCTGCTTTTAGCGTTTTTAAGACATCCCACCTGACACTGTAGCTAGGGATCAGCTTCCATAACGTTCCTGAAGGGCCTCATTCTAGGCTCTGGTATCTGTTACTGAATAACCCTGTTTAGGATTGGTGTGTTTGCTAAGTGATCCAGGGTGGTTAACAGTTCTGGGCGACTTGGACTGAAGCCCTTAAGCTTCACGCACCAAGGTAATCCAAACATGTCACAAACCAAGCATACCCTGACATCTGCCACCCCCCCCTCCCCCTCCAGAAAAAAAAAGTGCACAACAATGACCTCAGCATTAATTCCAACATTAAGTAGACGACACTCTCTGGACAGCCGGCGACAGAGTGTCCTAGATAACGCTGAAGCTGTGGCAGAAGGTGGTCTGTCTCAAGTGTATAATTTAGAAGTTACTTTTGTTCATTCCAACACTCATGGTGATACATCACATGGCTGACAAAACACTTTCTGTCTTCTGCCTACAAAGGTTGGTCCTCTTTGTCCCTCTGTGAGCAAGCTGCTTTTGCTGCATAGATACTGCAGGTTAGGTGGAAACAGCTCAGTTGTTAATATTATATACTTTAACCTTCTGGCAAAAAATTGGGGAGGCGTGGTGCTTAGCAGTGTTGCCTTGCACCTCTGGGACCTGGGTTCGAGTTTCCACCAGGCTTCCATGAACACGTGTGGAGTTTGCATGTTCTCCCTGTGGGGTGCAGGTAGCCTGGTTTCCCCTTATAGTCTTAAGAACACGCTGAGGTAAACTGGAATTCCAAAATTGCCCCATAGGTGTGGGAAGGGTTGGTACCTCTTCCTGGTTCTTCCCTGCCTTGTGTCCATAGCTAACAAGATTGGACCCCCTTCGACCCTGAATAGGTCCAGCAGTTACAGAAATGTGAAAAATCCTATTAAACCAAAACATTCCTTCATATTCTTTTTAGTGCAAGGCTACAAACACTTATGACGAAAGGCTGAAATCCCTCTATGAAGTATATAATAGGAAAAGAGTGTTATTCTTCATTAAATTTATGTTTTCCTTTAATTATTTTGATGCCTTTTTTGTTAATCCCAGCTGAATGTTATCATATGGACTGCGCCTACGATTGAGTTTACCATGTGAAACCCATTTTGCTTCATGCTCTTGTTTTGAGATGCCTTACTTTGGATGATGCAACAGTGAAATTAAACGTACTAATGTTTAATCTTCTTTTACAGTCTGTTACCCAAATTGCATACATTTAACAACAGCTGCGCCATCTAGTGGTGAGTGTGCTACTAACCACCGGCTTGCTTGCTGGAGCTTTGTGGTCTTTAATAACTGTTAAAAACATGCTTGTTTGCTGACATAAAACTGTAAGTGTCCTGATTTTTAAAGTGCCATTTACGATTCTTTGTTGATTTTCCATGGATGAGTGTCACAAAAAAAATCAAATTATGATTCTACATGAAACTGATTTTGATAGCAGCCCTCTATGATTAAACCCCAGGCGAAGTATTCAAATGGACGTCAACACTTTTCAATATTCATAGTCTCACTAATATTTGCCACATGTGTTCTTTGTTTTATAGTGAAATTTAATTTTGTTGATTGTGAGTCAATTTTTAAAGGCTGTCACCCACAATTAAATCTCAGCTGATCATATCTCATTAAGGATAATTCTAAAAGGACAAGAAAAGACCTTTAATCAAAAAAGGTCGCATGACTTCTGTTTCCACTGGGACTTCTTCATGTGGCCCAGTACAGCCTAGTGAAACACTAGAGACCTACCAGTGCTCTCAAGATCAACCTGTATAATATTTAGCATTTTTTAAGGGATTACCAATCTAGAAGTAGGCTAATCCTTTTGCTAACGGCCTGGCTTTTGGAAGGCATATCACTAATCTAACTAGGCTTTTATCTACCTCTCTCTAAACTCAAAAACTCACTGTACAAGCTCATGCCACGGTTCAAGCTGCTTTACAGATGCTTTTTGTTGCGTAACCTGCAGAGTTGCCCAATACCACTTTTTAAAATAATTCTACTAAAGCAATTCAGATTTTTTTCTTCCAGGGTACAACAGCAAGGCTTCCACATGAATTTAAATCCACAGCATTATGGATTCTCAGCTTTAAACCGGGACAGTAGCTGCTGCCTCCATCAGAATGCAGACTCCCTCCTAGTTCAGGGATAGCTTTGAGCAACCACCTCGTCTTAGGCCTCGTCTTACCTAGACTTCATGACAAGAATTTGAAATCCTCTGTGATAACACTCAGAACCTAGAGTTTAATCTTTATACTATACCATATACCCTTTGTACTAAAGAGGATGGGCCTTCTTCAGTAGTTTCATAATGGTAAATACAACTAAGTACATATATCCACTTCAGCCTTGAGTCAGTCATTCTGTGTTTTTAGAGCTACACTGTGTAATATTCACATTGTGAAAACATTTTTTGAGTGCACAATGTTGTATAATCAACACATACTGCATCTGTACGGAGTTACTTGGATTATCTGTCGTTTTAACTTCCTTAATAAGAGGCTTTATTGTAGCACAGCTAAAGGCCTTTGTAAGTTTTCATTACACCCCTAATAAAAGTGAGAGGAAAACAAAGCCGGATTCATCCTGGAATGTCACTGTCTGGATGGTTTGCAGAGAAGCGAGGCAGTGTTTCTGGGCATGGTCTCAAAACAGTGGGAGCAAGATCAAAACCTTTCGTCCTTTTCAACAAAATGACCATTATCTTCAGTTATTAAATCCCAAATGAATTCGACAGATTCTCCTGATTACATGCTGAACGTCGCCGTGTCACGTTCCTTCTGCAAGAGTTGCTGTCTCCATCCGATCGTCTTACAATGGCCGAAAACACCGGCCCTAAGAATGACATGCTTAGCATATCAGGGAAACACTCGCCGGGGTGTATTTAAATTTATATTTATGCACATTGAAGAAAATTTCTCCAGTCCTTACAGATTCATAAATGCAAAATGCCAAAGAAACATGGATTATTCCTACACTAGAGGCCTAGATGCATTTCAGTACTGTACTCTCCTAGATGCATTACAGTACTGTACTCTCCTAGATGCATTTCAGTACTGTACTCTCCTCGATGCATTTCAGTACTACTCTCCTAGATGCATTTTAGTACTGTGCTCTCCTAGATGCATTTTAGTACTGTACTCTCTCTGCATACAGTAATTAAGGACATATGCTACAGTAAACAGCTGTCAGTTATTTTACAGTTTTTATGTGATGGAACTGTGGGAAATATAATGGTTTATTTTTTGTTTATCTTTAAGGTTCAACCTTACCTTCCATTTTGCCTACCATCTGTCCCTCTCCTGGCTTGAACTGCCCAGGTAGGAATCAAACTCACATTACCATATATATCAATGGATATCCAACAGCATGTATTTGATTCCTCTCAGACAGAATATATCAAGCTCTGGCTTGCAAGTGCACTTGCTACACAGATTTTCTTTGTTTTTTTTTACTTATAGCTGCCTGCAAAATGTATTCATGATACCCAAGAGCATTTCTGTTGTTCATAGTCAAAGATCTCAGATACTGTGTCTTATTCAGATTATTATCCATCTCTTGTGTTACTTACTCATTACAGCCTTGTGAGAGAATCACAGTGTCTTCATGTTTAGATTGCTAGTATATGTATATATAAAGAATGACAAGAATGAACACTGCCTATCATCCCAGCTGAACTGAATTTCCATGATACTAAATTATGACGAACATGATGTGTTGTCAAAGTGTAAAGTTCTTGAGGTCTTTCATCAAATCGTTAGCATACTAAGTAGAGCTATTGTACAGATGAGTGTACTGTAGAACTATTTTTTAGCTCAAGATATGGAAAAAACTCTGGTAAGGATCCTTGAGGTGGGGGCAGCTGTCCCGTCTTTGCGATGTTGCGTTGCCTTGATCTTGTTGTGAACCTTTAGTCACTCCAATGCATCTAAGTTTGAGCAACTGTTTTGTGTTTGTGCATGTGTTGGTATGCTTAAAAAGTCACGTGTCTGTCTTTGTTTGTTTGTCTATTAGTGTTTCATAGTTAAATGTGATTCGCAAAATGTTTGGCATTCGATTTATACAGAAGGAATCATCAGGTCATTGTCAGAAATGCGTCTTAGTAAAGCAGCACCAAACATGGCAAAGCAGTCACATTTTGTTAAGGTTATACTGGCTTGTATTGTTGGAGAAGGCCCACAGACGACCACGGGGACCCAGTACTAGAAAACAGACTTGCACGACAGACCAGTCAGTGCACAGTGCATTTTTTTTTTGTTAATTCTCTGCTGTTGTCTGCCTGTCCTGTAAATGGTGGTTCATAAATGCTTGCTGTGCTTCAACAGATAGAGATTTTGCTCCATGTTTGCTTTTAAACGGTCCTCGCTCGCTATGCCGACCAGAACGTTTGTTTGGTAAATCTGCCCTGCTGTAATATTTCACCTGCAACAAGTGGGTTACATTTCAGAAAGTTCCCGATCAGATGAAATTTCGGTCACTTAGGCTGCTCTTTCCCCAGGAGCTGACAAGCGTGTCCATCCATTTCCTAAATGGTTTGTGTGGGTGAAAAGCACAGAAGCAAAAAGTCAATAGTGAACCATCATTTGATATCGGCCCGTGAATCCTTCTTGGCCATTTGGGCTATAAAGATATTTATAACCCGAAAAAGATATATTTACCCGACGTGTGTGTGTGTGTGTGTCTCTTAAAGGAGAGCATGATGGCATATGTGGAGAGAAGCCTTCCAATGTACCCGTTCGAATACTTGTGCAAGTATTCAAAGTATAGTTAGATAAAAACATCAAACTCTTAATACCATTTCTTATTTTGGTGTATGTATGACATGTACTAAAATACACAATATATATGTTTCATAAATTGACTAGATCATAAATGCAGCACTAAACAGATTCAGTATAACAGTGATGCACATTTTAGTTCCACCATTTTTATTTATATTGAATGAGCCTTTTCCTATCTCATTTCTGCTTGTCTCTGTAACTAGTTCAGCCTGCTACTCTTTTGTCTACCACCACAACTAACATTCTGACCAGTTCATCCCCTGGTAAGATCTCTCTTCCATTGAAAATCTTTAGCTTTAGTTTTACATTTTCATTCATCTCCCATCTCCACTAGTTCAACCCACTACCATTTCATCAACTACCATGACTAACATTCCTATCAGTTCATCCGCTCTATTATGCTCTATTATGCTGGATATCTTCTATTTTGGTTTCAGCATTTGTTACTCTTTTGAGTCGTTTAATTTATAATTTATCCACTTTGCCATCTGTCACCACAACTATCACGTCATGCACTAGTAAGCTGTTTTTCACATTGTTCATCTTCTGTTTGAGTTTTTATATTTGTCAGTCATCCTTAACGAGCCAAATAAGTAATATTTCCCGCTTGCCTGTATCACTAGTTCAGCCCGCTAGTCTTTCATCAACTACCACAGCTAACATTCCCACCAGGTCAACGACTGGTAAGCTGTCCCTTACCAGTGCTTTGTTGTATTTCAATGAGCTCTGTGCAACAGTGATGCATTTCGGTTAATAAAATTCATTTTCACCGTAGATAACAGAGTTACACTGGAAACGCATCCATATTCTATTATAAACACCCAGATAGTCTGCAAACATTTATCTTTGCTGAATGGACCAGCTCTTTAAAGCCCAGTATTGATTTTTGCACAGGTTGTTCTTTATCAGTTGCTTTCCCAAGATATTCTCTGCATTATGATGCATGTAATTCATGTCTAACCTTGTTTCTGTCCCTGCAACCAGCAACATCCTCTGTCACCACTAACACGCATATTAACTCAACCACCGCTGGTAAGCATTGCATTTTTATCGTCTCATGCCATTGTTTAACCTTGTGAAGCCATCTTGTTTATTTGATAACATATTGCTTCTGTGTGGACCATTACCTCTTGTGTATGTTTGTGTTCAAATCACATTTTTTGTAGAAAAACATTGTATTCACAGCATTCATGTGGACTCCATATTGTATTTATTGCGCGGCTGTTAAGCTTTACTATAAGTTATTTCTCTTCTGAGGACCAATGAAGTAAAGCTTTTGAAAATAATTTCAGATTCTACCTATCTCAGATAAGGATAATTATGAAATTCGTGTTGTGGGCTGCTATGGTTAAGAATATTCCTCATTTTTGTAACAAAAGGAAGCAACATGTTCAAAATGTAAGGCATGAAGAAAACAAGAGTGCCCTGCACGTCTTTTTATGGTTATGGTTCCTAGATTTTATGTCTAAACTCTTGTATTCAGTAAAGAACCTTTAGTATTGACATGGACTAAACAGAACTAAACATTACATTTAAGAAATGCTGTCTGCTGTCTCAGCATCAAAGCCTTAACACTGAGGGGATTCCCTCCACAAAAAGGCCAATCTAACTATCCATACATCCCTGCAAATCCAGCCACGAGTTGCGCCATGTCCTAAAAACAGAAAGTTAACGTAGCTGTAGTTCAGTATCGCAGCATACTGTACTGTAGATCATCCTGATAACCAGCCTGGCATTAAGTATTGGCTGCTATTACTCTCTGTTGCCATCCATTTATCTTATGTGTGCTGTCCTTGTCACCAGCTCAGTCCACTTCCACTACAACTACAGCTTCTAACAGAATGCTTCTAACCAGCAATGTAATGCCTGGTAAGATCCTCCAAAGCTGTTTCCAGGGTTTGTCAGAGTTTCTCAACAGCACTAATAGCGGCTGGCATTTGTGTGATTCTTCAGTAAGTGCTAAGAGTAGAGTCCTCTTACAAATACCCTGTATCTTTTGGGGCATCTTCAGCAAATGCTTGTTTGGTCTGTGTTGACGTTTACAAATGCCAGTGATCTTGCTTAATTCAGTGCATCTATACTGGTATTAGTTTGGAAGATAAATATCATCTTTTGCCAGTGTCTTTTGGCAAATCTGCCCAAATTTTTTCAAGAAAAAAAATGAACATAACCACAATCTAAATTTAATATATTTTAATCCATTTATTCTTCCAAGCATTTTAGCTCTGTATGTGCACTTATCCCAAAAGTATTTCAAAATAATGTAGTGCGTAAGGACATTTCAGCCTCACTCCCTCTTTTCCCCATGACTAACTCTGCCTGTGACTGCAATATGAATGACTTTCTTATAAAGAATCAATTTTTAATAATGCTTTTGATGTGTCTACTTACTCTTATATTGCTGTTGTCTTGTAATGGGTTTCAACACACTATTTTCACACCCACTGACAGTTTCTGAAATCGCCCCTGTTTCATCTACTGCTGCTGCAGCTCTCGCACCAACATCAATTAACGGCATGCCAAAGGGTAAGGATCCTGTGTTTGCTGCACCCAAACCCACTGCTGCTTATCTCCCGGAGTACTTTAACTGAGCGTGATAGAGTTAGCATGGGCCTCTCTCTTGTTATGGATAGCAAATTAGGCAGCGATTTGACTTGAAAATACAACATTCGCCTACTATGTTAATGATAGTTACTTCCATCAGTCCAAACCTTCTGTGCACATTCTTATGTATCTTTGTTAAAGAACATAAAACCACACTGACAGAAAAATTCTTTAAACCATCATTATTTGGACGTAAGTAATAGTATCCATGTTTATGTTTCTTCAGATGCACGTATTAAAATGATAGACCTGCAATCTCTTTCGTTACATTTCATCTCTTTGTGTTGTTGTAATCCTCATTCTGTCAAACTTCTGAGCTTCTATTCCTGGTCTCTGCTTGTTTCTCCCTGTATATCTCACAATGTCCATAACCCATTTTCCAATAGACAAGAGCGACGTGGTTTGACTTGATCCTGTGATTGTTCTGCTGCAGATGTCTCCTCAGTTTAACCACCTTCTATGCTGGAATTCCTGCTATTTTCTACTGGCTATGAGTATTAACTCTATCAACATAAATGTTTTATGTTTGCAGAACGTACTGCAAAATTTATCTTCATCCATGCATTATAACTGTCCCCCAAAGTTGAATAAAGGATTACGTGTAAAGTGTTTCGCTCACAAAATAAAAAAAAAATGATAATTATAAACTGAGAATTCACAAGGGAGAATCTCGAGTCAGGGGATAAGAGACTGATTAACATGTCTGGGGAGATTCTGGTGATTCTGGCAAACTGAGACCATTGGTACAAATAATATGAATACTCTGATGAATAGCAGCTAATGAAGTTGACCAGTGAATTTATATACCCTCTTAATGATCAGAGTATCATAAATAAACATGTACATATTCGTCAATTTTTTTGTAATAGGTAATGACAGTTCCCTTTTTACATATACTGACACTAAAGGAGCAGAGAAGGAGAAGATGGCCAGTTTCTGGTCGATTCTTCGGCACTTTGAAGTAGTGACACCTTCCTCTACACCTCGTCCTAGACCTCACATCATCCGTGGCCACAGGAGCTCCAGAACGTTTCTGGGCATTATTTCCACACCTCTGATATGGCCTGTGAGGAAAAAGCCAGAAACTGTAACTAAGCCTCAAGACAGGCCAGTGATTTATTTGACTAAACCTCCTGTCCCTCACACAACGAGCGTAACGGATGCCTTCCGTAAGCCCGAGGTGGCCACAACACCGTCGGTTGCTAGGAAAACAAATATGATGTCCAGTAGCACAGTGGATTCAAAGTTACTGCTCTCATGGCAACAGGCACATGTCCGGAACCAGAGCACGGGTGTAGAATCCTTTCAGGTGGCCTCACACGGCAATCGCAAGAATAAGCCACTCACTCCACACTGGGCCAATGGTGTTGGTGAAAACAACACTCGCACTATTAACTGGACAGAGCCCCTGGAATACTCATCTGGTACAGAGGCACTTGTTTTTGACATGGATGCCGAAGAGGGGGCTTTCAGCTTCTATGACATTGATTCGTCCTACTCCCATGGAGATGATTTAGCTGTGGTCCATCGCAACCCTTCTCAAACCGTGGCAAGCATCCAGAACATAAGCGCAGCAATTGCAACCGTTTCTAAAAAGGCAGGCGAGGAACATCTCAGTCAGGCGGATTCCCACCAGCCCCAGGAATTATCAACTAAGGATACGACAGGGGAAACACCAGGTTACTTGAAGCTCACCCAACCATTTACCAGAATGCCAGGAGGAGCATTTATACATGCCATGAACGCAAGTGGGATGCACGAGCAAACATCTGAGAAAGGTTTTCAAGGTCACCAGCTTACTGTGGCACCTACACCTGTTGAACAGCCATTACAGAGCACCAGAGCTTTGAGGACCTCACCATTGAGTGACTTTGAGGGTCTTTTGGCAGCAGAAGGAACAGTATCAGCTCCGAGAAACGAACAGCTTATAGCTCAAGACGTTACTTTGAGAAGTTCGTCAACCTCCAGCTCTCCTCAGCACATATATTCTTCTGCGGTCACCGCAGGCAGCACATCTTTGTTCCCATCATTCTCCACCATGAAAAGTGAAAATAAACTTATTGATTCCATGGATACTCACTCCCCCCTAATAGAGTATGTGGAAAGCTTGCCTGTGTGGCTTCACAGTGAATTATTTGTGACAGAGGTTCCAAGGACGGACTCAATGTCCCTGCACCAAATCAATAAGGCTACTTCTTCTGTAATATGGGCTTCAATGGAAACATATGGCCCTTCTGACAGAGACAATTCCGAACAGCTTTCACGGTTGCCAGGGTATCAATTTCGTCCTGCAGAATATCCAAGGTTTCAAGACAGCCGTTCTCTCAGTCCTTCCAGTACAATTCCATTTGAACTACGAGGTACCACTGAAATGTCAGCAGCAGGTGGGAACCTAGAATTAGATTCAGCTGAAGGTTTGGAGCCATCGCTCGTAAATAGTTTGACACAGGCTTCATTCAGCAACCCGGAGGGATTCTACACCAATCATCCTTCAGATTTGGGTATGAGAAAGGGGTCACTTTTGGCTCATTCGTCTGTCAGTGACTTCACAGATTTGCCGCGTTATGCTGCCGGCGTCACAACGGATGAGTTGACCTCTCTGTCCTCGTCTGATAATTCCGCACCCCCAACAGGATACCCCTATGCCACAGTATTGCCCACATTCAGCATGCTTGCTCATTTTTCCCAGACAAGCTTCCTACAGGAAACAGCATCGTCATCAACAAAAGAAGAGGCCAAAAGGGCAGACAGGAATCTGACTCTTGAAGAATCCGCTATGATTTCAGCTGGTACTTCTCCTCACCCATCCTTCGTTTTGGACACTCAAAGCAGCCCACGTGTCGCGGAATCTGTCATCCCCTCCAAGCCCCCAAGGGATAGTGAACTAAGGGAATTGAGTTTGACGGCAACGGGCCGTACCCTTGGCAGTCCCAGCCACACAAATACGCACCACCTGCTCCTCATATTGCCCTCCAGTGTGGTAGGGTTTAACCATTTTGAATTACCTTTCTTTGACCATCGTGTGACACGTTTTCCCTACGATGGAAAAGGAGAGGATAGAAGCCCTCCCTCCACCCAATTTCCGAGAGCACCGTTGTTTGCTGGCACTCAAAGTGTGACAGGGGCGAGATCTGGCGCCACACCTCCCACTCAGCCAATAACTGCATTCCTCCAATCAGCTTCAAGCAGCGCCGGCCAATCAGAGACTACTTGGGCCACTGACTCTGGAGTGGATGCTTGGACAACTGTGCTTCCACGAACTATGCACGCAGCTGCCCTGACCAAAGCGGTGCCACAGGAGGCTTTGTCTGGACTAAGCGATGCTTCCTGGGATTGTGACCAAAGCAATGAGACCCGGTGTGACACACATGCATTGACTTCCACTGACCAGCCATTTACAGACACGAGCTCAACTACCAGGTCCCCAAACTCCAGCCAAGAGTCTGTTAATCAGAGCATCGCCAGTCACCCGGAGTCACTTCTGCCTCCTGAATCGCACAGATTTGCGGAAGACAAGCCCGCTATACCCACAACGGCATTAAAGCCGTTCACAACACCTCCTGTTGATGACTATCTGCCGATAGCAGCTTCCAAAGAGATGTCAGTGGGCGTCGCTGAAGTTGCCCCGTGCCCGTGTAAAGCTCGCTTTCATGTTTCATGTCCGTGTGGACTCTTCGCTGGGAACAGTATGTTTTGCAGAAACACGCTAGATATAGAACAAAAAGTGTCCTCCTTCATGTCGAATCTCTGCTTCGAGTGGTGGCGTGGTGGCATGAGATCGTAGTATTTCTTTGAATCAGTGCTACCAGGCAATGAAATAGTTTCAGATATCTGATCATAGAACATTAACAGGGTTACTTAACCACAAGCTATAGCATATTGACGCACCGCATACTTAAAACGGCTCACTGTGGTACAAGTATTACCACACCCACCTTTGATTCCAATTTTCATTGTTCGGTTTTCCTAGGAGACTTCATTTTTTATGTTGGACAGAAAACAAAGCATTTAGCTAATTCAGTAACACATGTTCTAGAGTATTGCAAAATGTGTTGAACCAACAAATGAAATCAACATATTTTGAACCATAATACTTACCTTAAAAGGACTGAGATTTTTACATGGGAGTCTCCTAAGAAAGTTGTCAGCATGTTCATAGAGATGCACTGTAGCTGAGCACTAACAACCAGCACTACTCGGGAGCCATCTTGTGGTGACTGTGTGGCATAGCAGCAGACAAAAAAAAAAAAAAAAAAGTTCTTGCTACATATGTAGGGTATTACAACACAATACTTCTATGACTTTATGCCAGTTTTTGCTATTCAAATATATAAGGCAGTAGTGTTGTGTCATATTCTGTTAATGGAGTTTATGAATTTATACCACACCCCCCAATGTCCCTGTAGAGCAGGGGTGTCACACTCCAGTCCTGGAGGGACAGAGCCCTGCACATGTTTGGGTTTCCCCTCATTTAACACACCTGATTCAACTCCTTGTGCTAATTACCACACAGCCCTTGAGCTGAATCATTTATTGTGGAACAGGGAAAGAACTAAAGCTACACTGGGCTCTGGCCCCCCAGGACTGCAGTTTGACACCCCCTGGTGTAGAGACTCTTGTAGGGACTCTTGTTTGATCTTTCACGCACAGATTATCCTATCAGGCTAATAAGATCATGTGATCACGGTCAGTCATTTCGCAATGTACACTGCTATGCGACACAGAAGACGACGTCCGGTGGTGACTTTCACTGCCTTAGCTCGGAAAGGATAAGAAAGTCCCCTCTTCCTTGTCCTCAGAGGCAGAGTTCCACAGGATCACGTTTGACGTGACTGATGAGCAGGGGCTAATGGCTGAAGACATGGTGACGAAGGCTGTACAACTCTGGGTAGGGTTGCGCTTGTATTAATTTCCCTTTTCAGAAGCATTTTTGCCGACAGACGTAATATGTTAATATGTAAATCAAAGTTGCCGCATTATGTAAAGTAGAATGAAAATGCGTATTTCTGTTTGCAGCTGAACCAAACATTAGAAAAATGGACAGATTTCTTTATTCCTATCAGGTGAGACATTATTCATTTCAATGATACTTTATTGATCCTCATTTTGAGATTCTGTTTTTGCCAACCCCATCTGACCCGCCATAACACACATGTAGGTGTGATGGCACCCATGCTGCTGGGGGGTTGAAGGCTCACAGATGGGGGCTATTCTGCAAAGGCCAGGCTTCAACGGGCAACCTTCCAATCATGGGGACATGGGCTTAGCCCACTGAGCCACACACTGCCATATCCAGATGCCGTACCAAAGGGAAATATTTGGGTTTTTTTCTTTACGGTGAAGCCTGATTGTCTTGATATCCATTGTAATCCTTTGTTTTTGTGTGTGTGTGTGTCTTAGAATTCAACCAAGACCGGCGGCCGATAAAAGGTAAACAGATATGGCTGCTGTTTCGCGGTCGGTCCTGGTCGTTGGCCTGTCCTTCTCTTTTAGCGTCTTTTTTTCTCCTGCAGCTACACGTGCCAAGTCTTGACGTCCAGATTGACAGACCCCAATGTCAAGGTTGACATGGTGATTAAGAGCAAGATGATGAACAACAAAAAGAATTTGAGGGAGGGACTGGCACTGGAGAACATTACGGTCCAGCTTGTCGGTATGGGATGGTGCCTTTCGCTTATTTATCTGCCCTGCGATGTGGAAAATCTACTTTTGCTTAATAGCACAGTCACCACAATATTTTTCTGTTGCTCTCCATGCCGTTGTAGTTGGTATATATGTATATATAAGGGGGCATGGTAGGCAGCTGAGTAAGAAAAGCAACTGAAGATGGACGATGAGGGAGGCAGCTGGGAAACCAACGTCAGCAGCGACTATGCTGTTACCGTCCCGCCTCATATCGATGCAGGCTGAAAAAAACAGCATAATGACGGGCGGCCTTCTGGGTTTAAGTCACGAAATGCACGGCACCGTCAGCGCTTCTTGAAACACTGTGAGAAATTGAGTTGAATGCAAGTTCTGGCACTTTTGTGCTTTTCTAGAGAACTGTGAAGCTGAGAACAGCTCTCTGTCTTACAAATGGTCTGAAAGCAAGCCGACTGTCACCCAGTTCATACCGTGCTTCACAAACAAAGAGCAGAATGCCTCCCGGACGTGGTAGGTCTCGCCACAAAGTTCCCATGGGTCCTATTCCAGAGTGCTGTTTGACCAGTGTGCCTCATGTCAATCTGTGTTTCTTCTCAGCATGATGAACTGGCAGAACTTCACGTCATTCTGGGCCCCAGCTGATGACAGTAATTGTAATTTTGAACGCATAGTGGTTTCCCCAGGTATGCCTATTTTAAACCTGATTGTGACTTCAATGTGTCAGCCATGCACTGGGACAACCCTTTACTCAAATGAACGATCGCTGTAAGGTAGCGTGACGGCTTTTGACTGGAGCCTTGCTCTGTCGGTACAGAGTCTGCTGCTTCTGTTGTCCCCTTTGGGTTTTCTTTCCAAAGGACGTGCTGTACTGGTGAATTGGTGATGTCAAATCAAGCTCAGTCCGTGTGGGATTATCTTTGACTGCTAAGCCACCACAGGCTGGAAAACGCAATGATCCTTATTGTACAACTGCTTCCGTACCATTTTATTATACATGATTTGGAAATGATAGACTCTGGATCATTTCATTGACCAATGAATGAAAACACCTGAGTATATTATTTTAAAATTGTAATTGTTTTTTGTTTCCTTTCCGTTTCTTTGCAGAAAATGCAGCAGAAGTTGCGTCCACTTTAGCCGGCGTGACCAACAACAATCTCTCAACAGAAAATGTGTCGGATGTTGTGACAAAACTAAAGGATATTATTAATGTGGCCAAGATCAACAGCACCTTGGCCTCCACCATGGTGACGATCTTCTCCAACGTGATGACAAGCTCCAGCACGGCTCTCGCCACCTCATCTGAGAAGTAAGCTTTGTGCTTCACACGTACTAGCAGACAGTGTCAACCCTGATCCTCTCGGTTCAGATGTTTATTTTGCGCCTGTCGGCACCAGGATGCTAAAGACGGTGGACGAGCTGGTCCAGAAGATCGAGTTTGAGGGAAATTTCCTCAAGATCACCTCCAAAAACCTGGCCCTGGGCATCTCAGCGTTCAACTACAGCGGTTTCAATGGGGCGTCGTTCAGCGCGTACATCCCTGACAACAGCACTGACCTCCAGGTACAGGACCTGAAGGAAACCATGCTATTTAAAACAAAATGGGGAAAGGTGTTCCCTGCTCAGTGCCTCTCTTAAAAACTGTGACAAGTCCCTCTCTCATAGTTGTAGCCCAGGATATTTTTGTAATTGTCTTCCTTTCTCTTATGTGTTTAGTTCAATTATCCACAAGTTGGGGGAGGTTACAATTAAATATAAATGCCGGAAAACATCGTTACAGTTGTATTCAGGATTACACTTGTATTACACTTAAACCCAAAATTATTCATACCCCTGATAGATTTAGCTTTAAAGTGATTT
Source organism: Mormyrus hasselquistii (assembly GCA_026779605.1). Lineage (NCBI taxonomy): Eukaryota > Metazoa > Chordata > Actinopteri > Osteoglossiformes > Mormyridae > Mormyrus > Mormyrus hasselquistii. The sequence continues at coordinate 6,288,761 of JAODKE010000041.1, forward strand.
GTTATTTAACTTACAACTTTCTTCTGACTGGAAAGGACACAGACATGTGTCAGAATATGATACAATAATGTGCTAGAGATTTTAATGAAAAAAGAAATTATTTCTATGTTTTATTAACATTTTTAAGAAAAATGGCATGTCTGAAATGATTTATACCGATTGCAAATAGTCCACAATGCTCTAGGACATTCTAATTACCCTTATTAATTGTGAACAGCTGTTTTGAATTAACTTAATAAGTATAAAACAGCAGCTCTTTGCAGTTGGTCTGTGGCAAATCATGGCTAATATGAAAGAGCTCAGTGGGGACCTGCAGGAGCGCACTGTGGCTGCTCATAACTCAGGAAAGGGCAAAAAGGTAATTTCCAAATGCCTTCCAGTCCCATTAGCCACATTACAAAGTATTATCAACAAACACAAGAAGTTCTACATTGTGGAAAATTTCAAAGCATGTTGTAGGAAGTCAAAAGTGACCCCGGTGCAGACAAGGCTGATTGGGCGAGAGGTGAAGAAGAATCCCAGGATCACCCCCAAGGTCGTCCTGGTGACTCCAGGCCATCTCAAGGCGGACAGTCCAATGGGTCCTGGGTTCCACGCATGTAGACCGAGGAGGACACCACTTCTCCAAAAACGGCACATTCACAGATTTGTCGAAAACTCATATGGTCAAAGAACAAGACTTCTGGTTCTCCTGTATGTGATCAAATGAAACAAAAATGGAAATGATGTGGCTTTTGTTTGGTGTAAAAAAGGAGACGCATTCAACCCCAAGAACACCTGCAGTCAAGCATGGTGGTGGGAACGTAATGCTTCGGGGGTGTTTTTCAGCCAAAGGGCCAGGCACTCGAATCAAAGCCATGAAAAAAGAAGACTACATGATGATTCTCAAAAAAAAACCATCAGGCAGTCTGCAAAGAAACTTAGCCTTGGCCAGCACTGGACATTCCAGCATGTCATTGATCCAAAACACACAGCTCAAGTGATCGAGAAATGGTTAGCTGACAATAATATTGTTTTGGAGCGGCCCAGCCAGAGTCCCGGCTTGAATCCATTAGAGAATCTGTGGGGGGAGGTGAAGGTGAGGGTGATGACAAGGAGGCCTGAAAGACTTGGAGCTCATTGTGAAAGATGAGCAATTGGTCAAAAATGCCATGCAGCAAGTTTGCCAGTAATTATAAGAAGAGTTTGATTGCTGTAATACCGGTAAAGGCTTTTCCATTAACTATTGAGGAGGGTATGAATAATTTTAGGGAATGCCAATTTTCATTCAAATCTAAATAAAACATAGAAATTGTTTTTTTTTCCCCAATCATATAATATGTTATCTTTTGGGGCATGCCTGTGTCATTTCCAATCACAACAAAAAATAAATAAAAAATAAAATCCTCCAAGGTTCTGCAAAGAACATTTTTACAAAAACTGCACCTGTAAAGCAGACTCATACAAGTCAAATGTAAGTATAAATGACGCTGAAATCATACTATGTGATTAAAGCATCTTCCGTGAGAAGTGCAGGCAGAGTAAATAGGTAAAGCATACCATTAAATAAACGCATATATTCAAATACACCTTGAAAGATTGCATTGCAGAAGTGACCCATCGAAATCGTTGTTATCTTATAAGGAGTGAAAAGATAATACCACACAGTGTTTTCTTCATTTGTTATGGAAATGGGGACATTGAGATCGCTCTGTGATTAGAGACACATTTAAATCGTCGTTTCATTTCTTATGAAGTGTGCATTAGTACCAATCGCTTCCCAGTGCATTTTCTGCTCATAAGACACTGAGAGCAGGTAGGATGTTGTCATGACTCCTCAATAAGGCCCTTATCAGAAAATCCACCCCAACAGGAATGGTACACAGAGAGAGTGGGTAAGATTTAAAAACGGCAACACAAATGACTAGATGGATGTGCTGAGCAGGTTATCTCCCTCCCACAGATCAACTTTGAGTCGAGTCAGCAGAATTCCCTGGCGACTGTCACCCTTCCGCCCACTTTGCTGAGCAATTTGAGCTTTGGAGAGGCAGATGAGCTCTCCCGGATAAACTTCATGTTCTTCAACAATACTGGGCTCTTTCAGGTCAAACCTTTTTCTAGCCACATTTATAAGGGTGCATAATTACTAACCAAGAACCTGAATATGAAATATGTTTTCTTAAAGTGTGAAGGTGTCGTTTTAATTATTTAATGGGATTGAGTAGCACTGAGTTAGAACAATATTTTTGCATAAGCTGATTTCAGATCTACTGATTGACTCTGCGTGGATTGCAATGACACAGAAAATGTATTTCCTCAGCTATACAATTTTCTAAATATTTTTTTAATGTGACTTTTTAGGATGGCAATATCTTGAACAGTTATGTGGTGGCCAGTAGTGTTGGCAATCAATCCATAAACAACCTTCAGGACCCAGTGGAGATTGATATTGTTCACCTGCAACACAAGGTACTGCAAGTCCAACTCTTATCCAATAATATGGCAGTGTGCCTTTGCAGAATATTTGTAGAATTTTAGTTCCTCTGTGTAAGGTAATGCAAATTAATTTGCAGACTTACAAAGAGAGCTAATAAAATTCTATGGTTTATGAATTTGCAAATTTAAAAGCCAGATTTCTTGATTTTTCTAGCCACCAAAAACAGAAGTGAAATGTGTGTTTTGGGACTTCAATTTCAAAAGTAAGTCTTTGCATTTTAATTTTTATGTCTTTACAGTCCATTTCTACAGTGTTAGGCCAGAATATGAATTAGGTAAAATATTTGGTAATGCACTAAGGCTTTCAGCTGCATACTTATGACGCATTCATAATGCATTCATTGAACATTCATAAGCAGCAGGTAAGTATAACATCCTAACAAACTTTAACAGCTTTAATATATATTAACAACATACATCATACAATTATATGATTATAATGTTTGTTATTAGTGTATATTAAATCTTTTAAGGTATGTTAGGATGTTGCGGTACATTTACATGCTGCTTATGAATGTTCTATGACTGTCTTATGAAAGTGCACTGATTGTTTATGAATGCATTATAAAAGTGCAGTTAATGTAAAGCATTACCAAATGATTAAATGTCATACATGCATTGTTCATTGGAGGTAAAGAAATGGTTTGCATGGTTTTCAGTATAACCTACAGATCAATTCTACTGAGATGAGAACAATGTTGCTCATTTGCGGGTTGACTGTGGATTTCTGTGCGAACAACATGGGATTGTTTCAGCACTCTGTCGAAGGCTTCCTGTAACTGACTTGCCTTTGTTCCCTTAAGATGGCAGTGGGGGCTGGAACCCAGAGGGCTGCAGCCTTAGCCAGTCCAAGTCCAACGACAATCGGACAGTCTGTCTGTGCAACCACCTCACCCACTTCGGAATCTTAATGGTGAGAGCCTCATCTTCCTGGACGCAATGCGTTGCTTCTGTGTGAAATTACGCTTCAGCAGCATCTGTCCTCCTTCTACATTCTCCGCCACAGGATATCTCAAGATCTTCTGAATTTCTCAGTGAGAAGAACAACAAGGCCCTCACCTTTATCTCGTACATCGGCTGTAGCATCTCTGCCATCTGCTCAGCGGTGACCCTCTTCACGTACATTGCTTTCGAGTCAGTGCTCTCTCGCCGAAAATGCCTGTGCTCCCATTCATCGTCCGTGAATGGCACCTTCATCTCCTAAATCAGGGTCTCCCCAACCTCTATTTGGCTACTCAGTCATAAAATTTATTTTATTTGATTTCACCTCCCGCATGCCAAATTTACCTATTTACTTTGATTAGTTTAATCGGTGTCCTGCAATGGACTGGCTTCTTGTCCAAGGTGTCTCTCTGCCTTGTGCCTTCTGCAGCTTCCTTGTGACCCTCTCCTGTGTTATCGGTTGGAAAATGAAAGAGTGGTAGAATAATTTAATCAGGTGGAAGAATACATCACATATGCAGTAGCTGGTGGTGCCGAACCCTGGAGGATGGGCTCCCCCTTTGAGTCTGGATCCTCCCAAGGGTTCTTCCTTCTTGGGAGCTTTTCCTTGTCACTGTCATCTTTGACTTGCTGACTGGGGGCTTTGGGCAGAGATAATGTGAAGCACTTTGAGACAATGTAACATTGTGGAAATGCTCCTTTTGAATTGAATTGAATTGAATTGAATTGAATTGAATTGAATTGAATTGAATTGAATTGAATTGAATTGAATTGAATTGGGGGCATAGTGGTGCGGTGGTTAGCACTGTTGCCTCTGGGACTCAGGTTCGAGTTTCCACCTGGGTTACATTTGTGTAGAGTTTGCATATTCTCCCCATGTCATCATGGGGTTTCCTCCAGGTACTCTGGTTCCCCCCCCCCCACAGTCCAAAGACATGCTGAGGCTGAGGTAATTGGATCACCCCCCATCCTGGGCTGTTCCCTGCCTCATGCCCATAGCTTCCAGGTTAGGCTCCAGACCCCCCACGACCCAGATGGATAAGCAGGTTGGAAAATGAGTGGATGAATTGAGAGGTTGGGGAATTATTAGTTTGACTATAGAAATGTTTTTTATATCAAACTTCACATTCTGAGCTGGGATTTCATTGTACTTTGTAGAAAACTGCGTCGAGACTATCCATCCAAGATCCTGATGAACCTCAGTACCTCACTGCTGGCCCTCAACATGGTGTTCATCCTGGACAACTGGCTGGCCCCTCTCAAAGAAGACGGCTTCTGCATCTCTGTGGCAGCATTCCTGCACTTCTTCCTTCTCACCACATTTACCTGGATGGGCCTGGAGTCCATTCACATGTACATAGCCTTGGTCAAAGTATTTAACACATACATACGGAGGTACATCCTCAAGTTCTGCCTTGTAGGATGGGGTAAGTGGTGTCTGATATTGCAGTGTCGAAACCCTTAAATGAATAATAGTAATTTCCCTCACAAGTAGACATTAGCTGTATAGTCTGTTCAGTGAACATGCATGTTAAACTGAAAAGGAAATGTAGAATGTGCTCACTCACTAGGTATTTGATGTTTCCAGGACTACCAGCTGCCATAGTGGTTACTGTGGTCTCCGTGGACATAAACTTTTATGGAAAGTTGATCTCTCAGAAGGACAACGAAGAAGACTCATCTCAGTTGTAAGTACCAGGCAAATGAACATAGTAACACTCGAGGGGGCACAAGTAACTTAGCTACTCAGTTACTACTCAAGTACAAATCATGAACAGATATAGAAACTGCATGAAATATATGAACTGCCATGATTTATTAATGATGAATGAACGTTGGGTCAGCGTGTACCTGGGTGTCGTCTCAGGATGGGTGAGAAATGCAGATGCAGGATGTCATTGACGTGGTGATCACTGTCAGGGTCCCCTTGAAGTCATTCCCTGCAGTATGGCTCCTCACACCATGATGCCAGGAAGAACACTTCAACATTTGTTGAATAGGTCCTTTCCCCTCGGTGCCGCCATAGACGCACATGACACTCATTCATGGAAATGTAGAACCAAGATTCATCACTGAACATGCGTTCGAGGCCATTCATCACCAGTCCATGCCTCCCGGTTACAGCACCACTCAAACGCAGCCGTCTCTGTGCTGGTGTTAACGGCAGCCTACGCATGGGACAGTGAACCCGTAGTCCGGCTGATGGCAGTCGTCGAGGTATGGTGTGTGATGACATGGGGTGGTGTAGATAGTCCAATACCTGCGTCTGGACGGCAGGCGCATATGTCACGGGGTTCTGTAATGACTCCCTCGGTGTGGTGTCTTGGATGACCAGAACCTTCATGACGTGTGTGGATGCCCTCTCGTGCCCATTGGTTCCAATGTTGGGCGACTATGACATCTGCATGGCCCTCATGCCGGATAATTGCATGATATGACCACCCAGCTTCATGCAAACCCACAATGCAACCCATATCAAACTATGTCAAGTGCTGGTAATGCTGGCTAATGCGTCTACGAGGCATCCTCTGTGTCTGGTAACTAGACTTGCCAGCTCTTTGCAAATCAAAGCATTTACATACCCATCGCTGGTTGGCACACGTCTGGGTGCTTAACTTCTACATTATTTGTGCCCCCTCAGCTTAAGTGTTACCAAAAACACCGCACTGGATATTAAGTGATATCTTCAGTGTCCTCACTGCCGGGGTCCTTCATGCGCTTTCTTCATAGCTGCTGGGTGAAGGATCCGGTGGTCTTCTACGTAACATGCGTGGGCTACTTCTCCGTCATCTTCCTGATGAACGTGGCCATGTTCATCGTGGTCATGATCCAGATCTGCGGTCGCAACGGCAAGCGCAGCAACCGCACGCTGCGGGAAGAGGCACTGCGCAACCTGCGCAGTGCCGTGAGCCTGACCTTCCTGCTCGGCATGACCTGGGGCTTTGCTTTCTTTGCCTGGGGCCCCGTGCAGCTGGCCTTCCTCTACCTCTTCTGCATCTTTAACTCCCTGCAAGGTGAGACTCCACACCTCTGCCTACCATCCCAGTATCTCATTCTTTATTCTACACCTCCTCTTTATCTTTGAAGCAGTTCCTTCTACCTCATTGCCGTGACACAGTCAACACGCTCATAAGCATATGGATCAAGGCATTCCTGCTCCTCTCTACCAGCCGTGCAATTTAACACACCCGATACAGATACTCAGGATAATTTTAGTATTATAGGCAGCTATCTAAAGATATCACGGGGGGGGAGTCAGTGATGGTTTAGGCTGCAATATCATGGCGTTCTCTAGGCCCATTACTTGTTCTAGATGGGCGTGTCACTGCCATAGACATTCGGAACGTTCTGGAGGACCATGTTCAGCCAGTGGTTCAAACATTGTGCCTTGAAGGTGGTGCGATTTATCAGGATGATGATGCACCGATACACACATACACAGACTGGTGGTTTGATAAACATGAAAGCTGAACATCTCCCATAGCCCATCTGAAAATTAATGAGCCACTTTGGGGTGTTTTGGAGGAGCGAGTCAGGAAATGTTTTCCTCCACCAGCATAATGTAGTGACCTGCAGTCACTGTTCTGCAAGAGTAGTGGGTCAGAATCCCTCTGGTCACTGTGCAGGACTATCTGTCATTCCCAAGATGAATTGATGCTGTATTGACCACAAAATATAATTTAGTAAGTAAAATATAATAAGTTATTGTGGTTTAAAACCAGGTGTCTCAGTTTTATTGTCAAACCCGTGTATATCAGGTGTGTTAAATTAGGGCTGCACCTAAGTTCTGCAGGGTGGTAGATCCTCAAGAGCAGAAATGAAAACTCCCTTTTTGTGATACAAATTCAAACCGATCCAGCCGGTACTTGTGCATGATCTCTTCTATTCCACCAGAGGGCGCCAGCAGATCAAATAAATGAAGCCTGGCTACAATTGATCTTTTTTCAATAAACCTTTTTATTAGTATCATTATTTTGCTGTGTTTTTAAATTATTCAAACATGTAAGATATCAGGAATAAGGTGATGTTTACTGTTTTATTTCCCCCTTTTTTTACTCTACAGGATTGTTCATATTCATATTTCACTGTGCTTTGAAGGAGAACGTTCAGAAGCAGTGGAGGAGATACCTGTGCTGCGGCCGATTCCGTCTGGCAGACAACTCAGGTAAAACTGGAAGGGCCGCCGAGGTCCATCGTGGCTTGGAGGACAGTCCTCTTATCTCTCTCGTCATTTAAAGGACCTCGTTATGTGGACAGTCTTACTCTAAGCTGCTTTACTCTAAAACCAGAACATTCGTAATTGGACGTCTTAAATACTTTATAACATAGTACTATTAATGTACTATTTTTAATACTCCTTAATTAATATTATGTTGACCAGTACCTATTTTATTGATTCTAATCAAATTTAACAGACACTTAAGCGTATTTCTTGTGCTTTGATTCGAAATATATAAATTAAGAAATAAAATAAAATGTTAGAAGGCATCTTTGCATAATTTATTATACAGTCTTTAATGGAGAAAAACAAATGCTTTATAGAGCTGAGTTGACACTGAAAGGTTTTACTTCGCAGGTGGTGTTCACACAGCGCCATCCGGTCCTATCCATACTGATGTTCATTACAGCCGTGAAATTCATTATTTACGACGCCTGCAAGTCTTATTTTAGCTCACTGTTATCCTCACTTTATGATCACCCTGAAATACAGCAAATCCCATTTCATTGCCACCCTGTCCTTAAACCAAAATAGCCTGCACTGTTGAATTCCTCATCACTAATCTTCATAGTCATCGCAGTGTACACAGAACTACACAATGGAGTGTGTATATAATATCCTGGCCTTGTTCCGGTTTACACTGGGGCCGCTGCATATTCTAAGCTGACCTTATGTGTGGTTGCAGACTGGAGCAAGACAGCCACAAATAACACCAAGAAGGTCAGCTCGGACAATTTCGGGAAGTCTCTTTCTTCCTGTTCATTCGGATCCAGCACGGCTAACTGGACGTCCAAAGCGAAGCTGACCTTCAACCCCTTTACCAAGCGAAGCAGCAATGCAGGTAAGCAATGCAGGTTGCGAAGCAGCAATGCAGGCTGCGAAGCAGCAATGCAGCCTCTGGCACCATGTGACGTCGGTCATCTGCGCGTCACCCCACAGTAGTTGGGAGGTTTTCGTTGTCACTCCTTAAAAGGTTCAGGCTTTAGTGGGTAATAATTTTCCTGGCAAGTGACAGCTTTGTATCTCTTAGTTATAATCAGGTGTATCTGGCATTAGATAGTTTGAGCACATTTTTTCCAGTAGATCTCTGGAAGATTTGCTATTTGTGTGACTTAAGTTTCCAGAGCTGGTCATATGGGGATGGCGTGAGGCTCAGTGGGCTTGACCCTCTGTGCCTGTGATTCTGATGCCAGCCTCGGCAGAATAGTCACATGTCCAATGGTCCTTGAGCGAGGTCATAACCCCCAGCTCCCTGGGTGCCCCTCGATGGATGCCCATTCAGCACAAACCCCCCCAAAGCTCGGAGAAGAAGATGGCAAATCAATGCAGGGCCCTTTCACCACAGGGATCAATAAACTTCTAATCCTTTTTATATCAATTATTATTATTATTATTATTATTATTATTATTATTATTATTCAAATGTATTTCAGTTGTATTTATTGGCGTTCTGGAAAATTAATACTTTTTTACACTTTATCTTTTTTACCAATTTATCTTTTAGTTTATTCTTTAGCATTTTGACCCAGAACGCCTTTATCCCCCGATTCATCCAATGCGTTTGGCCCCGTTCCCTCATACAGATGAGGAGATGTCGTCCCTATTCTCTGTCAGGCGGTAATCTGCCCCCATGTCGTGTCACGCGCGCGTCCTCCTGATGTCGCGATGAACCTCTGAAGCGCTGCCTGATGCTTGTTTATGTTTGTGGTATAGATGTTACCCACCAATAGTACGAAGGTGAACCTCCTGGAGGTAATCCCCATCTCGGCCAGCTTCACTTCATGCTTTCTGACACTGTGTGATCGACCTTTTGCCAAAGGACAAAGAGTGCAACATTTTAGCTCTCCAAGGAACGAGGCACAGAACTATTTACAGATGCTGTCTCTGGATAATGAAATAGGTCTTTGGGCAATTTACATCAAGTATTTCGCTCCGGATCTTTACGTTCAAATCAGAATATGGAATTTTAAATGTGACATATTTATGGAGCTGGTTATTTTGCCAAATTCAGCATTTCAAGTTGTGGTTCCTGGTTCATCAGTCCAGTCCAAACTTCCAAACCAGACATGATTGATTCACCTCACCCAAAGAGCAAGTATTAAGCTAATAATAAACTTAGCATGTGTCTGTGATTCAGTGCAATAAAAACCAAACTAATCTGAAGTATGGTGGAAATGTAGCAGATTCATTTCCTCATTCCTGTCTCTTGAAGGGTCTAAAGGTTGCATTCGCTCGTTATCCACTAATCTTTGGGCTATGAGGGGAAGCTTTTGTTTTCTGTCTGCTCTGTGTCTAGCGCAGAAAACACAAGTCTTGCACCACAGCAATGGAATAGCACATTGAAACCATATACAGAGTATGCAGTCCAGAGTTTTGCCCGTGGCATCGTCTGATAGCATTTTTACAATTCGACAGCACATTAACCGGGATTTATGGCCTCATAATTAAGAAGCTGGATTTACTGCAGCACATCATGTATATGGTTTTCGCTCAGTTGGTTTCATACGGTGCTGACGCTTGGACCACTTGCGTGTTTCTTCACAGATTTAACAGTATACTTCTAATACGTTTTGGTTAACCACGGTGTTAGTGGCTGATGTTTAATCGCATCTCGTGATGTTCTGTCATAACCCACTGTAGGTAAATGATCACTGTAATGAAAACAAACTAATAGCCCCAAAGAAAAGGTTTGGGAATTTGGAAATCTTGCATGTTGACTTAAGAAAGCACGCAAATAATTGGCAAAGTCTTATGCTGGGGTTTTGGAGTGCTGAGACTTTCACATTCATATTCGGGGGTCTTTCTAATTTATATGAAAATGATTAATTTGCATCTCATACTAGGGATTTTTTGCAATTTTTTTTTTTTTCCAAAGCCAAAAAAACAGTTAAAGTACTTTTTTACTGTGTAGTATAAAGCAGGATTTTTCAACGTTTACAACCCCAAGTGTATTTAATTTGTTTGTGGCCTGTAAATTTCACAAACCCATCTGTAAATTTTTTTGGGAGTGGGGTGTTTCCCCATGGTAAATTGTGTAGATACGAGGATAGCCCCCCTCGGTAATTATTGCTGACCGGGAAATTTTCTCTCAGGTTGGCATCTATTAGGGGTCAAGCTGCATTTTCTTGTCACAGTAGCTCACTGGAACGGCCTCGCGGCCCCTCACTGGGTCAGGGACCAGTGTTTGAGAAACCCTAGTATAGAGAACATTGTCCTGTACTCATGTGTTGTGGGACTACAGATTTTATTTCCTTTTGAATCCTCAACATAACTAAATTAATCTCAGTTGGTCCATTTCATACAAGCGTGTTTCAGATCTGTGGTAACATTTTGGGTGGGGTGCGCTCTGCATGCAAATGGCCGGTCTTGTGATTGCTAAAGTCAGAATGTTTTCCAGAAAAATGAACTGCTTCATATTCTTATGAAAATTGGGGAAGGGGATCATTGTCTTGAAGCCTGTTTACTTTGGAAATAGTCTTCTTTTCAGGTCTTTCACAAGACTTCAGAAAAGCTGGACTTGAATCAATTCCATGCAAACCCAACCAGCCTTGTTATTGTACTAATGACTGAGTCAACATGCTTACAGTTCTGGGTGAATTCTATAACAAAAGATTAGTCCGGAAGAAGAGTAAAGCCTACCCTTACTAGTATGCCTTCTGGTGCACTAGGACAAGGTTCACCAACTTGGTCCTCAAGGACCCCTAGACAGTGCACATTTTTGCACCTTCCCAGCTCCCTGCCAGTCAAATTAAATTTTCCTCCTTCCAGCTCCCATTAGGGAGCAAAAATGTGGACTTTCCCAGGATCCCTGAGGACCAGGTTGGGAAACACCACACTAGGAGATGCACGTAACCCAATAACCCTAGCTGAGGACCTCGATAAAATTGCATTGATTCTAGCCGTCTAATACTCCAGCAGTTTTGGCATGCCATTCTCTGTTCTCTCCTGGCCAGGTAAAGGTTACTGTGTCCAGGGGAACGTCAAAGTGGGCCTGTCAGAAGCAGACACCTCCTCCATCCTCCCCGTGCATCAGGTCATCGACAAGGTGAAAGGCTACTGCTCAGCAAGGTCTGACAATTTCTACAAGAACATCATCATGTCAGACAGCTTCTATGACAGCACTAAGTTCTAGACGGTCCTCACCTTGCCCTCCGTCACACCTGAGGCCTGGTTATCCCTGCTCATGGAGAAAGCCAAGAAAACCTAAAATGAACGGCAGTATCTTCACCTACATGTTACTGGTGTGACTGCGATGGAAAATGACAAATATTATGGGAAATGTACACTTCTGTAGAGACGAAGGGTTTGGAATTTTAATACTGTGATGTAAAGCTTTCTTCCTTATTCGATGGAACACATGTAGTGATCGTCTTTAATTATGGACCGAATTGGATCAAGTCCCTCCTTTTTCACCAACGCCACTGAGAAAGGGTGAGACTGGACTAAATTTGTTCACAGACATTAATGGCAAATTCATGATGCTCAAGTCGAATAAGGACATTGAACCGGTCACCTGCTCTATAAATATTTATGACTTGTGCCTTTTCTAATTGCTTCCTGTGCCTGCAGTTTTTTTGCATGTACAGTAAGAGATGCCTTATTGTATCCCGTGAGCGGCTCAGTTTCCTTGTGTATGTGGGACTGTTCTGTGCTGGATTCCGGAAGTCTCTGCGTCTCTCCGTAGCCTTTAAAAGGAGAAGCTGGGTGACGAGAAATGTGGACTGACAGGTCTTCCTAAAAAAAAAACCCCACGAAGACTGATGGAAGATGTGGGATTTTTAACCACATTACAGTTGCCATTCTGAAGGGGAGCAAACGCATTGTTTTGTTGCGTTGTTAATGTTTTGTTTGTGAGCCTTGTGACATTGCTGTAAATCCTTTGTAAATTGTTTTTGAGGTAAATTTGGAATTATATTGTTCATGTTTGAGCTTTTGCCTGCAGATTCTCTACTACTGAGTAACGTATACAAGGTAAAATGGTGTTGGATATTTTGATGCTATTTATTCAACTTATAGATATCAGAAAAAAAACAATAAAAAATAGTATCAGTTTTTGCTTAGACTCACAGAGAAGCTATGCAGCACCACACCAAATAATGAAACGGTTTTTTTTTTCCTAGAAATATGGCTTATTCATGCATTCCTTCAACGGCCAATGTTAATAGTGTATGTCAAATCTACACTTTATTTATGTTCCCCATAAATATTACTGTGTAATGCATCAATAGCTTTTTTTCCTAAAATATTTTTATATTTATGTCCACAGTGGCTGAGTACTATCTGTTACATTGTTTTGTAAAAGGATAACATTAAAAATGAATGTCGAAGTATCAGTTAATCCAAACAGAGGGATTTGGACCAGTCATTTATCCCGTTACTGTCCCCCAATAAGAAGCAAATGTCAGTGATGTGTTTGTGTACAGTCATGTGTAGAAATATGAATGGGGTTATGTAATGTTCCTTTTTTATAATCATTGTGTTATAACAGTTCATTGTTGGATTGTTGCGCTGATAAATGCTGTTCTGTTTCCATACAAAATACGGTGGGCCAAATATCTCCTACTAAAATGTACAACGAATGCTTCTTTTAATGTGTCAGTTTGTCACTTTGCATGTGTGCAGCAATGCGCAATACAGAAAGCAGTATATCTCCAGTGAAGAATGCAAACACAAAGGTGTTAATCAGCAGTGTCATCGAGAATATTTGCACGAATGATCAGACGTAGACAAGAGCCAATTGATGATCACGCCGGGGGTAAAAACATGACGCAGTCAAAGGTCGCGTGATGTTTTTAAAAGAACAACCAGGATTCACGAACATGCATGTACGTTCTTTGAAGTTCAGCAGGAGCCAATTTATATGCGACAGACCACTGTGGGTCTTTGGAACATACCAGATCAATGATGGAATATGTTTAATGATCCAGCAGTCATAGCATGCCGTGCTTGAATATGCAGCTAATCCAGATTCCCAAATAAGTATATGTTTAGAAAATTCCGGGCCCATCTTGAATAGACTGGCAAATCCATACAAAACTCTAGAAAATGTGTGTCTGGTAACATTTTATAAATTCAATTGCAGGAGGCATGACAGGTTTGCCCCCCCCCCCCCTTGAGTCTTCTTGTTTCTTGTTGCTTTTTTGATTCTCAGCCCAGTTGACAGCTTCACTCTCTGTGATTCCGACCAGAGCACCCAGCCTGGTCCCTGAGGACCCCCAGACAGTCTACGTTGCTCCAAAAGCTCTTCTTCACTGAACGGGACGACAGTGCGGTTGAGCGCTGTTGTTTTTTATTCCCCCCCCTGCCAGGAATCACACGTCATTTGGTACACATCCTGCGCAGCTGTGCAAGGGGACGGCCGCCCTCTCCTGAGTCTGCGTGCGGCGTTTCGTTGCCACCGCAGTTCACGGGCAGGAATCCCGCTGCCTTCTCACATCAGGCTTATGGAGCTGCGGCAAAGCCCTGCGCTGGCATTTCGGCTCAGACACAGGAATCATCTCGAAGTCCCATCTGTCTTCCGTGTGGGGATGACAGATTTTACACACACAGGAGAGAACTGCACAACCAATAACCTAAGAAACAGCTAAATAACTTTCTCGTCTGAATACTCCAAGTACTACTAGGAGAACTGCTGATTAACATTGGTTATATCATTATACACCGATACAGAAAAACACACACACACACACACATACACACACACACTTGAATTCACTGAGCTCCTGAGAGTGACCCATTCTTTTGCAGATGTTTGTAGAAGCAGTCTGCATGTCTAGGTGCTTGATTTTATACACCTCTGGCTATGGAAGTCACTGGAACACCTGAATTCAGTGATTTGAAGGGTTGTCCCAATACTTTTGGCATAACAAAAACATGTTATAT
>JAODKE010000041.1:6304121-6318993 GCA_026779605.1 Mormyrus hasselquistii
GCCAGTCAATTTACGTACACGCGTAATGGTCCTATGAAAAACCGGACATTTTCGTGAAATTATAAAACCCGCCTGGATGCCCCGGACAGGACGTAAAAAGTGGACATGTCCAGGCAAAAGAGGACGCTTGGTCACCCTAGTTTAGTGCCTAATATGGTACATGTACAGGGTAGTCATTACAGGGACCTTTGAATTGCTGATGGTCTGTCGCATTCTGACACATTTCTTTATTGGTTCACTTATGTTTCCCTTTCTCCAAAATGAGTGTATTCGGATTTTAACGAGGCACGGGTTGCGTAAAAAGCAAAACACAAAAAACTCTTCAAATCAAACATGGATTTTCAATATGATGGGGAATTTAATCCGGGAAGGTTTCAGCAGAGCTGTAGTCTAGACCACCTTTGTTGAATCCAAGGCCAAGACTAGTCAAAACTGACTCCAAGTCCAAATTAAGACTGAGTCCAAATAAGACAGTCAAGACCGAGATTCAAAAAAGAATCCTCTTTGAGACCACTTCCTTACCCGTTTATAATTTTAGTGCGATGCTTGAGACACAGTATATCTTCTTGTTGTAAGATCATTTTGCACTGCTATTCGTTATAATCAGAAAGTAAGTGCCGTGTTACGGCGCTGTAAGATGAACATGAATACATTGGAGTGTTGGGTTCTGGCAGGCATACGATTGGTTATCAGCCAGCCAATGTCAACAACTCTCAGTCTATGATTTTGTCTTCAAGGAGTCCTTTCGTGAGAAAAAAAAATATTTAAAGGCAGGTGGACTCGGTCGAGACCATCTAGAATATCTGGTGAGACCAACAGCCAAATCTGGGACAAAACCGAGGGCAAATATCAACAAGCCGCAGACAATACAAAATTTCCTTGAGACTGGACTCAAATACTACAGCCCTGTGTCTCGGAGGATACGCGATCTCTATTCGCCTCTCGGGGAGGCTCATTATCAGCCAAAACCATGCTTGCTCACAGGAGTAAAAATGAAGCAAACACTGCATCTACACACCAAAAAAGCTAGATTTAATTCTGCACCTGGGAATAAATGACCTTAGTTATTTCATAGCTGCTGTGTTGTTGTTGCTCTTGCTGTGTTTTTTTAGCAGAGTAAAGTGACCTATATTGGCTGTAGGTTTTCCTGGATTTGAACTACAGGCAGTCAAGCAGAGGTCAGCATACATCCTGAACAACCCCCCCGGAGGAACATTCACCTTTTCCTTTGTTTGCGGTTTGTAGAATCGTGCCCAGACTTTGAAAACCACGCGTCCTCCTCAGGTCACCCTACTTATTCTTTGCCTTTTTGGACTCTGTTCCCTCCACAGGCACCGAGTACAAGCAGAACATTTTATTATTTCCAGATTTGCGTCGAGCAACAAAAGTAGGCATTCCCAGAGGGGAGATCAACACTTTTTGATTCTGATAACATCTGCGTCTCACACATGTCTGTGACACCGGTGCAAAGCAGCCTCCTCAACATCAGAGGGTGTTGTAAAGTTTTGCTGAGCTGGCATTTTTTTAACTTTTTTCAGACCATATTTGTGACATAACTAGAGTGTAGGCTTTACGACTTTGTTATTGTCAGAGTATCTATAAGACACACATTCATTTTGTGAAATTGCATTCTTTATTATTGCATAATTCTTATGTTATGCTTCTATGTGTTGAGTATTAATATAAATTAGCAGAATTCACAGTTGTCGCCAAATCACTTTATAAACTGTAATTATATGCCAAAAGAACAGCCAGTGGTTTGCGAATGTGGCTTATTATTCACTTATGTGAAGACTGTTTATAAATCTTTTTTATTGCACTATATTAGGACCCAAAAGGTTTTGACCAGGGTGGTGTGGGAGCCCAGATCTGGGTTATTTTCCCTCACCGACCAAAAAGCAGGGGTAGGGCGTTTATCCCGTCTTCTGTTGGTAAATGAAAGCGCCGCAAAATGCCTTCCAGAGCTTTACTGCAGATCCCTTCCTGTGAGGTAAACGTTCCCCAGGACGCATAAACATCCACACTGGAGACAGTCTCACAGAAGCTAAGGTGAAATTAGGGGGCTTTGTGGCGGTTAAAAATAACCAGATGCAGTGGAAGCAGCCGAAGGGAGCTCCTCATGCTCTTCCGTCTCTTTCAGGGCTCTCTTTCGCATGCCTGTCGAGTAGCTGGTTTTTCATGGCCATTCTTACATTCCCATTCATCTTAACCATAATCGCCCTCTCGTTTGATGCCACAGCGCCGGCTGAGACACATTTTTAACGTTCTGCCGTGTCACCTCCCACTCACAGTAACATGAGGGAGTCCTCGACAATTATCCGGAATCCATTCCCACAGTTTTTTTACTGGGTTTAGAGGAGACGGTGTTTTCCCCAAAAAAAAAAAAAAAAACAGACTTTGCACACATGCAGGAAGCAGTAAGCAGAAAATCAACAAAGTATCTATATCCGAAAAAACATCCTGTATCAAAGCCATTACGTAGCCGACAGGGCTAACTGCTTAATTAGCCAGTTTTGGGTTTGGTGGCTAGACCGACGCAGCTTCTGAGGAGCATTTCCTGCATGTGCCGTTCAGCTGAGCGTCACGGTATTCTGAAATCACGGAGGAGGACCGCGGGTTTTATGGCACACCAGAGATGTTAATTAGCTGATAAATTCACTGCGTTACAAGGAAACTCTGTTGTTTATTTGCTAGCTTAGTAGGAAACGGACCTGTTCATCTAAATTTTTTAATAAGAGATTTTATTTTATAGAAGAGCAAATTGTTATCGGAGGCCTTGCACGTTGCGTTCATTTTCCGAGGCTGAAGCTTTTCAAAGAGTCCGCCGCGTGGTTCTTCAACATGCTACGATGAATTTGTTCCAGTGTGCTGCAATAAATGGTGAGAATCGCAGTTTACCCTTGATATTGACGCTGCTCTACCTGTCGAGAAAAATGAAGAATATGGTTCCATCTTCATTGAGACTTGACTTCTGCAAGCATGTAATCTTCCAGATGCCTGCCCCTTTCCAAAGTAGTTATATAAAGTAGTTATAATAAAATTTCAATGGGAAGCTAATTGCATAGCTTTCAAATAAGCAAACCAAAGTCAATAATCTTGCTGTTATCATGGGTATATATTTGGAAATGTGTTGCTGTTTTCGTCTCACAGTCCTGATATTCAATTCTTGGCAACATGCTGACAATGAATTGCGGCATTAATAGGTATCAGATTACTTCCCAGGGTTTGTACCACGGATGCCAGGTTGTGTGTAGGTTTTATTCGCATAACAGTGAAGGTGCCCAACCCTACACAGCTGTTTGTAATTTTCTCAATAGATCACAACCATGCTTCAACACCACTGAAATTCAAACAACTAAGTAGGGATTTGGTTTGCCCTTTTGACAAAATAACGTATTTATTTATGTTTTATGTCTGTCAGAAGAAAAGCAACAGTGACACATTAAAAAAATTTGCTGTTGGAGCAAACCAGAGCAACCAGAGAAATCCTGCACAACACAGGGAGGACATGAATATACTCCATGAATATGGGATGGAGGGTGGGATTCAAGACTGAAGTACATTCAAACATGACAACAAAGGGGCTTTAGCGCAAGTCAAGCATAAAAGGAGAGGTTAGGAGAAAAGGCACAAAAGACTGACGCGTTCTGAATATATTTCAGGAATACTGTGGCACTGTCTCTGTTGAAACTGGGCAGACACTAAGGGAGACACCGGCAAGGGATGGGATATTTAAGTGAACAATCACCATGAAGGATTTTAAAAGAGTTTAATGGCTGAGGTGGAGAAAACGAGAGTCGCAAACTACTCATGAAACAGGAAATGAATGCAGACAGCACATTAACACCAGGCTGGTTCTGAACGTGTGGTTTGTTATGCATCTGGATTAAGGTTATAATGTAATATCCAGGAATATTTCCAACAAAATTAATTTGATGCATGTCTTGGTTTAATGAGATGAAATTCAACTTATCTTTAATTTGCTGGCATGACACGAGGCCACTGAACACCATCCCATTGCCATTTAGGATTTGTGAGATCAAAATATCTGACAGCATCAAGAAGACTTGATGCTTCTTATCGATACATATATAATATGTTCCTGACTTCTATGAGTTCCATGATTGAAATATTGAAGGCCATAAGGTCTGATTTAGTTTCATGAATGTACTTCGTTAATGTTTGGAGCACACTTAAGACCACAGGTGAACTATGCAATTGATATTTGATTGACTTAAGGGGCAGTTTGACATGTAAGTATTACTTAATCTGATAGGTTACCTTTGGCCTTCTGTTTCTGACCTTAAACAAGTACTTTATGTGTCTTTATTGTGTGTGTGTGTGGGGGGGGACCAGCAGTACATTGTGGCGACCAAATGTTCCCAGAGTGTGACGCAAACCTGTTTCATTTATTTGGTCCGCAGACTCCCCACAAAAGGAAACTAAACTGTACAAAAATCTGTAACTGGCATCAAAAAAAGATATAAATGTCAGAAATCTCTTGTTTTGTTCGGTTACTATTGGTTAAGATTGGCGCTGGGTAGGGGTTAAGGTTGTCATTGTCGAGATTAGGGTTTTTCCCTTAGAAATGAACGGGCGGTCCACATATAAGATATAAATACTAATGAGTGTGTGTGTGTGTGTGAGCGGGTTTACCTATCCTTATGGGGACACAATGTCCCCATAATGTCATAAATATCCATTTTTTTCCCTTATGGGGACCAGGAAACCATAAGGTTTCCCTATAACGGAAAACTCAATTTTATAAAAATCGGTGACTGCTATGGAAAAATGCAAAAACTCTTATATTTTGTTTGGTTCCTTATGGTTATGGTTAGGGCTGGGTGGGGGTTAAGGTTGTCATAGTTAGCGTTAGCACTTTTCCCATAGAAGTGAATGAGCGGTCCCCATAAGGATAGGTATACCCGACGTGTGTGTGTGTGTGTGTGTGTGTGCCCTGCAATGAGCTGGTATCCCATGTTAGGACTCCTTAACACATACTTCTTAGATTGGGCTGTACAGTACTCTGGATAAGCGGCGGGAAGATGGATGGATGGATGGATGGATGGATGGATGCCTAAGGAATAAATTATTCAAATGCAAGAAAGCTAATAAGAACAAAAAGCTGGCCTAGTTTTGATTCGTTCTATTTTCTATTTCATCCTATGAATTTTCAGCACTTCAGCAGTATTTATTGTGCTAATAAATGTGTCAAGACAGAAATAATTTGTGGCGTACTATTTGTAAGGCTTCATTGCATTTTCTTACCCTTAGAGAGGATTTGTCATTGTTGCTGTAAGAAAACTACATTATAATTCACACTTTACACTACAAGTCAAGTAAAACTGTGAGGAAGAAATCATTTAATCATATGTGTTTGACTCCCCTAGATCGTATACCAAAGGATTCTGGATCCTTTCTGTCCCGTTTAGGCCTACAAAGCCTTCTTCCATCTTGGCCTCACCTCAGCCTCAGCGCCAGCAGCACAAAGCTGTGCGCGGCAGATTGAAAGTGGCGGGGAACCAAGAACCAAACAAGCTGGGTTACCTGAGAGAAACTCTCGGCTTCATTCCACTCCGGCTTTCGTTGCTGAGGAGACAATAAGTGAAAAGGACCAGCCTCAAAGCCACGGGAACCTGCAGCTGAAGCTCTGCACTCGATATTATCCAATGGATCCCCCTGTGCTTCTGAAAGCTACTGATGCGGATGTATGTGACTGTCAGAGAACAGAGCTGAGGAGAGAGAACCTGACAGAACATAGATAGAACACTGAATGTTGCATCAAAGAAGTACCTCATGCCATACTCATACATGGTAATTAAGTATGATTTATTTGATTTTGAGCATTACGGATTTTCAAGGGTAGCTTTGCGTCTTCCTAGGCGGCACCTTCAAGGTAAACCATAGGATTAATTTAGATTTCCTCTTAAGCAGCATTTAATAGAAACGGAGCAAAATGGACAATTTCAAAGCATCGGTTCCTTAACTGCATGTCTTTGGACTGGAGAACACGGGAGTACCCAGAGGAATGTGTGGGCTTTTCTAAGCCAACTGCTTAAAACAAGATGCTCTTTATAATAACAAAGGGTATTTCGCATTAAAATGGCTTGATTTCTGTTCATTTAGGGCCTCCAGAGTGATAGAAATGCAGGATTGACCCTGTGTACTCGTATATAGAGTAGCATGCTGTTGTTGCCAGCACATTCGCCCCCCCATGGGCTCGTCGTCTTCGACAGGTCCCTTGTTCCACTCTCAATATCATGCTTGGGAAAAGAAGATAATTATGATTGCTAAGGAAGTCAACATACTGCCCCTGACCCATTTTCCTTACGTCGCTGAGGCAGCCTGAATTGTGTGTCATTGACCTCCCACACAAACTCACTGGGAGATAAATTAAATACCTTTCTACTACAGAAATGCTTTCATCTCAGCAATGTGATAATGTCTGTTCTCCTTAGCACGGAATTAGATGCTGAAAAATACAACAGCACATATAACTCGCGGATAATAGCTCAATTAGAAACCATCTTGATTTTATTGAACCTGCAGTGAACCTTACCCTAATTAAATAATGCATTAGTGACTTGATTTATCATGCTTTCTCTGTATGGAATATGCAGAATTTACATGAAAAAAAACTAGGTATGCATGGCACAAAATCACAAGTCGTGCAGCACAGACACAAATACTGTGACTGTGAATCTGTAACAGTCCACGAGTTATGTTCCTTCCTGTCTGACAAAATGTATCAGATATATTAAACTGGATACAGTTAGTACCTATTCCCTCTCCAGAACCCTGTGGGTGTTCGCTTTGCTGGGCTACTGTCCATTGGCCACAGCCCAAGAACACAATCTGTCCCCCAGCCAATAACGTGCAGCTATTCCCTGTCACCCAATCACCATTGCAAAGACCCCAACTCTCCTGCATATATATATATGGCTATAATGCAGTGTTTCCCGATGCGGTCCTCAGATTCTCCCCACACAGTTCAGGTTTTTGCTCCCTCGCAGCTCCTGGAGGACCAGGTTGAGAACAACTACTATAGTGGATGATCACTAGTAAAGGATACAATTAAATAAATAAAATATAAATTCAGGCGTTCTTATAAACATTTCTGCAGCATGAATGTTCAGCATAATATTCCTGTACTTTTTCTTTGCCTGAAATGTAAAATTGACCTGAAAATTGCAGGATTCTGTGTTATTGTATGTTACATCATACAGTATGTTGTACACATGCTGCCGTTTTGCCCACTCTGAGCACGATATGTACAGCCACTGTGACCTCAGCTTATTTCAGCTCAGCTCAGTCACAGATACAACACCAACAGCCCCTATTCCGCCTAACATTCAGACGAAATTTATACAGAGCCTTACTAATGACAACTATCAAAAATAAAAAGTAAAGAATACCTCCACTCAGAAGCAGGCTATTAAATCAAACTTTTCATCCATCCATCCATCCATCCACTTTTGTACCTGCCTGTCTAATGCAGGGTTGTGGGTTTCCGGACTCGATCCTAAAACTTTGAGGTGCCAGGCAGGGAATAACCCAGCTTGGGGCACCAAGTCATTGCAGCAAATCAAAATTTTAAAGCCTAAATGTTTTTCCAAAGGACACTATGGGTATTACAAGGCACTGAAAGTCGCTACACTCCATATGACACCAACAACAATAAAATTCTGATTGGGGAAATATTATTTCACAAAACAAATCATTTTTAAACTTCCTATATACAGACAAAACAGCGCAGTGGTTTTTAACATTTAGAATTTAATTTTAATTTTAAATTAGAACAACTGTTTAGATTATTGCTCACCCAAAATATGTACATGTAAATTCAAAGTTTATTTTGCATCTGTGATTTGAAATGCAGCTGTGAGAATGTCTAAAACGTTTAAAGTGCATTTAGCGATGGACACAACGAATACAGCCTGTGAATATGCAGTGCTAATAAAACACATTTCAGCTGAAACCGGGGGCGGAGCCTCCAGGCTGCAGTGAGATATTTCACACTTTCTTTCTTCCAGACTGGTTTTCATTTTAGATCCAATCCATTGTGCATTTCATACCAAAGATATGAAAATAACATTTGTGAGTTCAGCTAGAGATTGGAATAGCAAAAATACAAATAAAAATATTTTATAAACCCTGCTTAGTAAAAAAAAAAAAATCACAAGAAGTCCCTGTATTTACAAATGTTTCTAATCATATATGACAAAAAATATACAGCCCATTATTGTCATAAATATCTACACATCCAACGCATAGCCTCCTTCCCAGTTCGATGGTGGATCAGACAGCCCCTGTGAGTGAGACCTCTTCACCATCCGCCATGGCCTCTCACGTCTTCTGAACAGAAACTTTAAGTCTCTGCCCATTGCTCAAGGGGACAGTGTCAAACTTTTCTCTCAACTTAGCAACATTGTGTCCTTTGGGTGATGAGCCAATGTTTTCTTCTTGTCTGAAATAAAGAGCAAAGTATATGTATCAGAAGATAATAGTATGACTTTGAGATGTCACGAGTAGCATATCATTCTACCTGTACGATAATTGATACCATAGTTGAGCACTCCGGCAATATCTCGAAGCAGCGATGAAAGGGCGTGTAAATCCTGCAGCTGACAAGGATCCGGAGTGAAAAGATTTGACCAAAACTCATACAAGAAAGCAGAATGTGGGTTAGCTTAACTGCTAACTAATTCACAATTGATGGTGGCCAGTGATTCAGGAACTTTGACAGCGTAAGAGGCAGCTTCTCAGAAGAATTAGGGGCCGGTTTAAGAAAACAACCCGTCCACTTTAAGAGGTTAATCCCTATCCGTATATTTGACTGCTGGCTCGTCCAGACGATGACTATCAGAGCTCTATCACCTGCCACACTAGATATACCAGCAGAATATCAGTTACTGAGGGTGAACGCTAATAAGGAAAGATCTGGACTTTCTTCACATACTGTAGTCCAACTGTCTTATCTTTTATATGAACTGGAAATAGCAAAGGTTTTAGTACCACATACACTGTAATTGCCACAAGAACTTGGTGGATCTGTCTTTTTACCCATTTGGATTATATCTCCTAGAAAGATATTTTAGAATCTGATAATCAGCGAGGTTTTACGAGACAACTGAGGATTTGTACTGAGACTCATGAAGAAGCGATGGGGTCAATTTTAAAGCCTCATCTCCTCGTTCTTTGAGTGGACCTGAAGTTAAAGTTCTTTGTGACCCTGCAGAAGAGCAGATATTTAGATAGATCTGGGCCCTCTGTGGATCTTTTAAAGGCGATGAGAACAATCAGTGTGGTGTGAGTTGAAACAGTGAGTGTGCTTTGCTATGCTGTGCCGTTGTATTTACCTGCGGGGAACGAGGGGAGGACAAAAGCATAAATCTCTATAAATGTGTTTCATCTCTGGGGGGGGGAGGATCCAGCAGCTGACTGTCACACGGTTCAGCTTCAGCCAGCAGCAGTCAGACGTTTAATTGCAAAAGGAGGCATTTTTGAATTTTTTAAATAGGCCACCCACTCTCTCTGGAGACGTCGTGTGGCACAGAAGCGACGGCATTCGGTGTCACCGCCACCCGCACAGAAGCACCGACCCGTGTCTCTCCTCAGCCGGACCGGGTACAGACCCACCCCGTATGGCACCACCTGTCTGTAAGCACGGCCAGAGAAAGCGAGAGAAAGGGAGAGACAAGCTGTGTGAGCTGGTCATGCACTGGTGAAGGGAATGGGGTCAATTCACTGCACGCCACCTAAACGGGACTGGCAGTGAGATCCAGCTTCCTGCTGATGACAGGAAGTCATTTTGCAAGACAAAAAGCATTCTCCAATAAACGTGCTCCAAAGAACTGCAAAACCTGTGAGAATTTTTCCTGTTTTATTGCATTTTTAATCCGTCTGGCACTGCACGCGTTTACCATTGCACGATTCTGTAAATACCATCGTAATAGTGCGGTTATAATTTAAATGCAAAAAACTTTAACAGCTCTCTCATTTTTTCATGATCGTTTAAAACAGTCATCAAATTTGATTTAATCATCTCCTTTTAGACATTTCCTTAGTGGTTGTTGTTTATGGAGTTTGAGCTTATTATTTGCTAAATATTGTTAATATGGATGGATGGGTTGATATTAGTGAGTTATGCATTAAGATGATGGTGGAAGTGATGCTTAAACTTTTCAATCCTTAAAGCACTTTTGCAACAGCTGTGCAGTGTTACTTCGCACTCTTATCTAATCTTTGCGATGGTGTGGTCAGATGGCGTGTTATGAAAATAGGTGAAGTAAATACGTGTAAATTTTAAAATTCTTCCTAGTACGGCATCACTGTTTTATTGCAGAGCACCCTTTCAAAAACAAATCAAAGTTATATGAATAAAAGGATTGAAACAAATGTCCTTAATTGGCAAATACTATAACACTATAACTATCACAAACAATGAAGTATGATGATAAAAGAATATCCCAATGTAAATTATACCAAACATGTCCAAAGACAGAGAGCTAATGACAAAGCTGCTTCACACACAATTAGAAACATCTACAGGTACAATACTAATCTTAGCTAAACAACTCAAGGACCAGGTCCTTCACCAATCCAGCTCTTTGACAACTTCCTCATTCTTCACCGACACAGACCCATCATCTCCAAGTGGTCGGCACATGCCTGCGGTCTGACTAATGAGCCCAAACCCAGATGCAGACGGGCCCGTATTTGGGAGCCTAATGTGCCAGTTATCTGTCTGTCCAGTCTTCCATGAGCGAATTAGACTTGATTGGACCTTTAGAAATTGCCATTTGCTTACTAACCTACATAAATGCTAAAGTGCCCACAGGCTAAGAGTCTGATTTCTGGTACATAAACAAAGGCAGATTATATTTACTTGATATTGCTCATCTGTGAAAAATCGGACGATCATTTTATATTGCATTCTATACCATGGCTTTGGTAAATATTGTTTTCTTATTGGTCCAGAGATGTCACATGGGTGTTTATCTTCACGTAACTGCACAGCTAGTTCCGGTGGATCAGCCTAATAACTCTAATTCTACATTAATGCGCTTTAATGTTTTATTTAGCATGATAATATAAAAACCAGTGTGACTTTTTGCTCATAAATACGCAGGCAGTGTTCCTAGCATAATTTCCCTTGGTTTAAATTGGTTTAAGAACACAATGACCAGATGTTCAGTCCCTATAGGGACTATATTCTTAGGAGTGTATTGGAACATTAAATGCTAACTGAAATTAATTTCTTCAGAAAAATGAACCATGACTATTTTACTATTATTTTTTGTTCATGAAATGTGGTATAAAAGGGATGAACCATTCTGAGGTGCAAATAATCAACTCCAAATCAACCCAGTTGATATTCCTTACATATTATATTATATTATGTTTTTTCTAAAAAAAATATTTCTCCAATCTCAACAACTTTGTTTGATGTATATCAGTGAGAAAATGCATCTGTACTGCAGATGCACAAACTGCTCGCCCCCCACCCCACCCCGCGTTCCGTCCGCGTCCCGACACCCGTATCTCCCTGAACGCTGCTGAGTTGCTGACCTCTGCACTACATTCACACTGAATGCACTTTTACGGCTGTGGGAACGTCAGAGCAGGGTGGCACAGTGGGTCGGTGCTTAGCACTCTCGCCTCACACCTTTGAGTCCCCGCCATGGTCCGTGTGTGGAGTTCGCATGCTGTCCCCTTGTCATCGTGGGGTCCCCCCCCCCCATATAAAAATAATTTCATACATATTACTTTAGTTTTCGGGTTATTTTTCAGGGAATGTTGGACACTTCACAACTGTACACAGCCGTTAATCACCAGTATCAAAACTAATTCGTTTTTCTTTTAAAACACACAGTGAATAAACAGTTACATTTTAATGTGTGTAGAAGAATTTATTGGAAACCCAGATAAATATACAGTTTATCTCAGGGTTTTATTGAGACATAATGAGTGACTCTTATATTGGAGTTAACTTCGGAGCACATTAATAACAACCAACAGAGGTGGAATTGTACGTGTGAGTGCTTGGAGAGGTCAGTCCTGGCCGATGACGTAAGATTAGACTCGGTAACGTTCAGGACAGATGTGACAGCACTTTCAGGGAAAAAGAGATTAAGAAAAGGCAGTGAAACATGTTCGTAAACTAGCCAAGAGCTGGATAATTGAGCAAAGCTGGCTCTGAAAAGTCTTGTGCAGTGAATTTAGCAAATTGCACAGCTAACATTGACTTATAAAACATTAAAGTGTTTTCTCTCATTCCTGTAAACACTGTGCTGTGTAGCTGTGGTGCACTGATAACTATGCTATACGACTGAAATAAGAAAAACATAAACTGAGTCAAACATGGTTTCTTGGATGCACTGTTAACCTCTGGCTTTTTAAAAAATATTTATTTCATTTACTAAGTGTGAGCCGGTAATTTTTTCAGCCTGTGTCACATAATATTCCAAATAAAATCCATAAAATTCCAAAAGCTGTTTGCAATGATTTTTTTGTCCTGTAGTCCTTTGTAAATGTTTTGTTCCTTTTAATAAACTCCTAGAACAGTATATTTACATAGTACAAAGTAAAAATTTGACAAAAAGGAAACTGATAATGATCTAAATCGAAAGCACTTGCGAGCAGATTCCTAGCCGCATGAACTCTGCCTTTATTTCAGAAGCCCCTCCCCTTGACTAGAGCATCCCAATGGCAGAGAATCCCTAGCACTTGTATCCATGACTGGGGGGGACCTTGGACTCACCCTGGCGTGTTGACCCACACTATTCCAATGTGGCAGAAGTAGACACACTCCATGTCTTTGAGGTTCTCACAGGAGCAGCGCTTGACCCGGTGAAGAGGTCCAGACGGCGCGTGAGTCTTCTGGCTCCTGTCTGCACCAGGAAGTGGGCCAGTGATGGGGACCGAACTGGCTACGGGAGAAGTTGAACCAATTAGCACCAAAACCAAAGAGCTCGTCCCAATTTGCCAATTGCAAGCAAATATGGAATTTATATCTTATTATTATTATTATTATTATTAAGTTTAAAATATCCAATAGGATTACAAGAAATCCCATCCATACTATTATATCTATACAAAATATCCAGTATGATTACAGGAAATCCCATAGCATTATATCTACTACAAAATATCCAATAGGATTACAGGAAATCCCATAGCATTATATCTACCACAAAATATCCAATAGGATTACAGGAAATCCCATAGCATTATATCTGCCATAAAATATCCAATAGGATTACAGGAAATGCAAGAGTATTATGTCTGGAGGAGTTTGCCGCTATAGTTGCATTACATAATGCAGGTAATTTATTAATTAATTAACTAAATACAAAAAGCTTTTTACACACCCAATCTTGCTTTATAGTGAAATGGTGAACCTCTGAAGCAGTTTGGACATTAAGACACCAGCCGTCTCTGGGTTCTTAATGACTTAATAATGTTGCTATATGTGCAACATA
The DNA here is from genome assembly GCA_026779605.1 of Mormyrus hasselquistii. Taxonomy (NCBI): domain Eukaryota; kingdom Metazoa; phylum Chordata; class Actinopteri; order Osteoglossiformes; family Mormyridae; genus Mormyrus; species Mormyrus hasselquistii. Next base: position 6,317,606 of record JAODKE010000041.1, read on the forward strand.
TGCAGCTATTTAGGTTTATTTAAGCTCAGTTTTATTTCATCCTGTGTCACTAAAGGTTTGCTATTCCTCACACCATCCTCCATGGCTAATGCTAATCCTGTTCTCCTAAAAATGTGCTTGTGGCCAAGCGTTTGCAGCTAGACTCTTTCACAGAGAAGAATCACAATACTCGTCTGAAGTTTCACTCATAATTCTTTTAAAAATATTTTTTTTCAGGCCCCGTTTGTGATAATTTTAAAGACGTAATTTTATCATTTGAGAAAAAAAAATATATATATATATTTGCTGAATAAAATAAAAAATACTTAAAGGATAAATGTATATGTAATAACTAAAATTAAATCAGTTCAATTACTGAATTAGGGTCAATCAGGATTGTAATTCTGGCTAATTTTACTATGGAAGGCAAAAAGTTGGTTTTCACAGTGCAGTGATAGTTGGCTGCCTTGCTGCTGGTGTAGCCATCTGGTACCCAGTAAGGCAGGAAGGCAGCTTCCCCTGGGGTTTATTTTGATGCTGTGAGTGAAAACAAATCAATTCTGCACTGCATCTCACCAAACTTCACAGCAAAGCCTTGGGACGCCTCTGAGGGCCGGCACAATATACAATGACGCGAGTCAGGAAATCAGACTTTTCCTGCTGAGTATTCCCCAGTGAAGCTCATCTGTTTTATTACACTTCGGAACCTTTTAAAGAGATTTCATTGGCAGAGACATTAATCCACATAAATACATAAACTCTGAAATTTAAAGACTTGAATCACTGCTATCAAGGCCGTTTTTATTTGGCTTTTTCTCCCCACTTTGACATACTTTTATAACTCTCCAGAAATCTGTTTGAATTTGACTGCCCGACCTCCAAAGACAAATGACATACTCCTGCAGCACAGGATCGAAATAAGCAGAAATGACATCTGTGAGAGAGGCTCAGAGCTTCCCCAGCTAGCAGGTGACCCAGGGGTTTCATCTCAGCCTTGAGAGCCACCGATCTACAGGTACCAGATATGCAAAACATTTTAACAAGGTCGCAGACTCATGCCTGACAGAGCAGCACAGACCACTGGGAATCTGAGCAGAACTTTCAGTAAATCAGCCACGAGCTGAGAACTGAGAACCAGGACACGCCACGTCCCTGTGTGTCTGGAGACACGCTACAACACCAGTCCTTCTTCCTCTAGCAGAAGGGCCTCGACATTCCCCCCCCACCCCTCGTTTGGGGAAAAAAAGAAACGGGAATCTTTCAAATCTTAGATACAAATATCAGATGTCTGACCACGAAGACGACACATTCAACTGAGACAAGTCTCGAACGACATAAGAACATAAGAACATAAGAAATATACAAACGAGAGGAGGCCATTCGGCCCATCAAGCTCGCTTGGGGAGAAC
>JAODKE010000041.1:6323517-6337314 GCA_026779605.1 Mormyrus hasselquistii
ATCCATCCATTTTCCAACCCACTTAATCCTATTGGGTCGCGGGGGGGTCCGGAGCCTATCCTGGAAGCAACGGGCACAACCCTGGACAGGGGCCCAGCCCATCGCAGGGCACACTCACACACCATTCACGCACACATACGGACAATTTTACCAACCCCAATTAGCCTCAGTGTATCTTTGGACTGTGGGGGGAAACCGGAGAACCTGGAGGAAACCCCACGACGACACGGGGAGAACATGCACACTCCACACACATGTAACCCAGGCGGAGACTCGAACCCGGGTCCCAGAGGTGTGAGACAACAGCGCTAATCACTGCACCACCATGCCGCCCCGGAAACCGCTCTCCATAAGGGAAAAAAATGGACATTTATCACATTATGGGGACATTGTGTGCCCATAAGGATAGGTATACCCGCTCACACACACACACACACACACACATACACAGACATTCCCTGGAGGAAAACCAACCTGCACTCCTGAGGACAGGTTTCCAATGTCACACTCGACTACACTTCACAGATCTGCTCCAACTTCCTTCCATTAGCAGTAGATTACCTCAGCATAGCAAATTAATTAACTTGCATTTGCATTTATTTATTTAGCAGGTGCTTTTGTGAGGCAAATAGCACTTTACAGTCGTACGGCTGTCAAAGGCTTGACGAGGCTTCAATGTAGCTAGGCTGCGCTTCCGCTGAACGCCCAGCAGTGCAAGAGTAAGAGCTGTACAACGTCCTTCAAACACAGCAAGAACTTCAGGCGATTATTTAAATCAGAAACCAGAATGCGACACTAAGAGCCTTCAGCACCGCCGTTGTGTGTATAGTATGACATGCCTCCTCTTCAAGAAGGTTAAGTGAACTCAATATGCAGACTACAGACATCCTTAGGACATCTTAGGCAAACAGAATCACCCTTGGCTGTTTAAGTCTTAATTATGCTGACTTCTGCAGTAAATTTATTAGTAGCCATGTCTGTCACACATAAGAGAGGAGGAAGCTCAGGTATTTCCCATAATTCCCTGCGGCAAGAGCCAAGCCCCTCATCCTGACCAATGTGCTCACCATTTAATCCATGGCGCATAAAAAAATAAAACGCAAGATTTATGTCTCTAATGTCAAGCATTGATTCATTTTATCATTGCTGGTGCAGAGTGTGTGTGTGCGTCTCTTCAGTGGTCAGAACATGCACGGACGGATTGAAATATTTTAATACAGTTAAATTTGGTTTTAATATAATTGTAAAAAGGTTAGCTTTTTTTGTGTAATTGGAAATTATGCCTAGCTTGCATAATGTTGGTTAAATTATGAAATAACACTTTTCTGAATGTCACTGCAAAAAGGATAAAATGAATTTAAAAAGTCACTTTTATTAATTGTGTATGTGGAAAACGATTTATTTAGATGAGTGATAACTGCAGCCAATCACGGCAAGGATGGTGCACAAAGCAGAAGAAACCAAATTATGGGAACCTCCAGACTATTCCAGGCAGCGCAGGACATAAGAAAAGCAAATACCCTGGATAGGACTCCAGACTCCAGCCCATCACAGGGCACATAAACACACACCGTAATACCCAGAGGACGCTCCTGCAGCCCAGGACATGCACATTTCCCACACGCGGAGTCCCAAAGTCTGACGGGGCCTATATGACACCATCGTGCTACCCTTGTCATTATATATGATTTACAAATAATTCAATTGTTTTGGATGTTTAAACAAATGTGATTTTTTTTAATGGAAGACACCATTTAATTTTAATCTCTGGACAGCCAGCATGACCCTTTGCAGTGAGGTGGCTGTTTTCCAAGTTAAACAGCTGGATCAAATACAATAGCTGGTGTTTTCTAGTCTAGCGTGTGCTTTATACAGCACAGAAACCCCTTCTATTCAATCACCCCTCACTCTATTACCTAATTATCCTTTAACTTCTAAGTGTCCTTCACATAGGATTTAAGTGGTATTGATGGTGCAACACATCCTTTAAATTAATATTTTTGGGTAAACAAATAATAAACCCCCACCTTCACTGAACACGGGTCAGTATTAATGTGGACTGTGGAAATTTCCCCTTTATACCGGCACATTGCATCCCGTGACACCGAGCGTAATGTTCAGGTGTACGAGAAAGCTGCTGTTTTTCCTTGGCAGCTGAGGCATTCCGAGAATAATGTGCTGGGAAGCTGCAGAACACAACCCACGGCTCTGGAAGTTCTGGGGATTCCATGTGATGACATCCAATGTAAAACCACTGGAAAAACCTCTATCGGTCAATCAGATTTCATGTAATATTGCATGTTTCCACAACATATTTGGTACAAAAATACTTTATAGTGCCCCCCCCCCCAATCACAAGATATTTCTACTGTGGTCTACACACAGCAGTAACCCGTTGTGCTGTTTTTACTTGACTGCACACCAGAGCTTTCTGTGTAGAATGGTGAATTCTACTTATTGCTAGAACATGGCAGTGCATTTTAGTAGCATATCCATTAATGCTCTTTCATTGAGAAATGTCTCCATCTGGCGGTCAATATTTGTTAACGCATCCCTTAGTTTGGCACGCACCTTCATCCAGGCCAAGGGTCATAACTTTTCCGGTGACTTTCAATTTCTTGTCTCAGCAAGTCTCAAAACAGCAAAATAACAACTTCTCTATGATGTTGCAAGTTAAAACAATTTTCCATTTGTACTTATGTTCTAGCTCCATTAAAAATGTATATGCTTGACCATACCATCTGCCCAACGGTCATTTAAAATACAACACCATGGGACCCAAATTAAAAACCACAAGTTTGTAGAACTGTGCTGTGGGCTGGACAGGGATTAAAAATTGGCCCGAAACTTTGGGGTTTCCACTGGTAGTCCTCTGATAACATGCTGGAAAATGCCCACTATGCCAGATGGCCAGTTCAGTCCTGCACCCCTAGTGATTTCCATATTAAACAAAGTAAAGGTTCATCATTTACTATGTTTCTCTGAGGTTTGTAATGACAGATCTGAAGATGCATTTTTGCAATGACCCCAGCAAGCAGGGTTTCCCAGATACGGCAATGCACTCTCTCTCTCGGTCTGTGGCTTAACCTGCTAACCGCATCCTGTTACTGACAAGGAATATCTATACAAGTCATTCCAAAGGACAGAAACTCATGTCACCAAGAAATAAATCAGAAAATGTAACAAAAATTATGTAAAAGGTGTTGTGCAATATACAGTCACAAGTAACGTTGCCTTGAATGTACTGCATTGTTGTGGGTTTTTTTAATGACTGTGACTAAACTATGTGGTTTTAATCTGACCCCTGAAAATTTTATTTCAGAATGTCATGCTTTTAATTTGGCCCCTATAAAATCCTTAAATCATTCCTGATGCCTAAATCCTGACCACTCCCAATGTTTCTGAACAGGGCTAGCTAACACCACTGGCGATAGATAAACAGAGCTACAAATTTAGCGAATGCGTTTCTTTTTAAAAGTTGCATAATTACGACAACATAAAAGGACAATTTTCTAATTGTAAGTTACAATCTTTGGATCTATATTTAGAGAATCGGTGCATAAATGGCACTCGAAATTACTTAGGCTACCTAAAATTGGAAAGCCAATAAATCTATTTTTAAACCAGTGCCATAGGATTTCCTTTTATTTGCACGTGTAAAGCAGAGCAGTTAAATTAAATTTAATCCAAAGGAGCAGAAGTGAGGTGAATTCTGCCGTCGGATAAGTACTTGTGTGCTATTACTCTTCACTGTGGGACTGTTCTAGAAGCGAAAGGTGCAGTGTATTAGATTACATTACCTACCTGACAAAGCATCTGCTGGTAATGGCACTCCGTTGCTTCTCTACTGGAAAGGGTGTCCTTCAGGGTGGCAGTGCTTCACGTACATACTGCGACCAGCTGCTATACTGAGCACAGAGACGACGTTTCCTGGCCTCGTGCTGCTGAGCACTCCTGCAGCTAGAGGGCGCTCTGACGGGCACAGTTTCCATCCACGTCAAAGCCGACTTGCGAGGACTTCCTTGTGGAAGGATGGTGTGACGTTCTCAGTTCCTGCCAAATACTGCTTGGTTGACCTAAGGGCCACCTGGTCACGTCTGGACCTGATAATGTGTTTACGGGTTTATTTTTCTTGTAGCCATCACCTTCCACTAATGCAAAAGCAAATGAACCTCTAAAACCATTCACACAATCATTTGTCCAAACCACCCGATACATGAAATCCATCAGGTATTCAAAAAAAGATATCAAAAACGCCAACGGCCTTTCCGGAGACAGCACTGAACACAAATACGAGAGATTGTAACAAAAGTGCAAACGGGCAGTAAATACAGTTTTATATTTCTTAAATGTCTGCTGGATTAATGCTTTTTCTCACAGTTAATCAACAGCGAAAGGCACGGTCTTGGGGCTGACCATCCATCTGATGCCGTCACGTAATTAAAATGTGGACAAACACCGTGTTCCGTGGATTTGTTTAATATCACGTAGCTCTGCACCGGGGCTTTCTGGAAGGCGTACAACGCCAGCCTGATGACAATACTGTGCACTAAAAATAAGTGGCCGAAAAAATGTACAAAAAAAAAAAAATCCGCCACACTGCAGCCAAGTGCAGGATGCCCCCTGGTCAAAATACGTCAGCAAGAAGAGAAATGTGCTGTTCTCCTGTGGATGCTTCCTCACTCCCTGTCCTAGCTGCTGCCAGATTTGGCCTGAGAGTCCAGTGATGTAAGAAGGAACAGATTTTTTCGCCATATGCTCACTTTATCTTTCCTGGCTCTCTCCTCCTAGCTGTTTCATCCCTTGCTTGCTCTCCCCCTCCCCATAACCCCCCCCGGCCCCCGGCCCCCCAACAGCCGATCCTCAGCTCAGGCACCTTAGAATTGCATGTGTACATCTTTTTTGGTCTCGTTGGTTGGTCCTGCCCCCCCCCCCTTTCGACCCCCTGAGCCTTCTGGTTCCCTGGCTCGGTCCGCCCATACAGGGCTGGCCGCCAACCTTCCCTGACCTCCGTGACACAGTTTCAAGCGATCAGCAGAGAGGAGAGAAAACAGGACTCAAGGACACGGACATCAAGGCGCCTTCGAAGCTCCAAAGACATCCCTGAACGCTTCACTAAGCAGCTTTCAGCAAAACCAAGAGTCATGATCTTAACTCCATTGAGCAATGTCAGCAACAACCTGCTGTACGCCAAGAGCAATAACAGCCATTTGCCTTAGTCTCACTTTGAATAAGGTGATTTAAATATGCAACCATCCTCTTCTCTGTCCTTAAATGTTCACAAGGCCACCAAAATGGCATATAACCAAAACATAACCAAAGCATGCTGTCACTCTCCGCCAGTTCAGCTAGCGGTGAACTCCTGTTAGGGCCATTTTATCTCATCTCGAATTATAGGAGCTGCGTGGTCAGAAATATGTCGGAGAGTCTGTTCAGCCCCGAGGCATTTCGGGGCTTCCAAGTCAGAGCACAGGCTCCGGGTGACAACAATCTTTTGCTCGGAGGGAGTGTGGGAGAGTGATTTGAAGCCTAGTATTATCCCGGTACAGCCATTTCCTAATTTCAAGGTAATTAGCTCATTGCTGAATGTCGCTTCCTTTAGGCTTGAATTATGATGTACCGGCTCCATTTTGTTGCTATTCAATGTAGGTAGTGGGTGAATGAGTTGGAGAAGAAACGAACAAGCAGGGAGTGTTCTTACAGGGACCTAGTAATGGACAAGAGAACACGCAAACACACACATCATGCATTTATGTCAACCTCTGTTTTAAATATAATTTTACAGCCTAGCATTTGCAAACTGATTTTCATACATCGCTTTTCCAGTCCGTTTATCCAAATCAGTTATATTTTTATGGCACGTAGGTAGAGTTATGTATAGAAGGGCTTCCGAGTCGCTGGTTCCCGTCACCGTGTGTGGGCGGATATCCTGCGCGATGGCGAACAAAACGCGTGCAGCTGGGAGCGGCGACGGCGCGTGAGTCATCCGGAGCCGCGCGCACGCGCGCGCCCGTGTACCCAGGGCCCCGACACGCGGCTCAATAGAGGGGCGCTATATTTAGAGATGCAGCTTTCGCTCGATCGCTTGCGCAGGGAATGCGGCACGGGTTTCAGCGGGGAATCGGCATTTAAAAAAAAGGACCAAGATGTTCTATAGGAAAAGTGGAAAGTTTGTCTGAAATCTGGGTCATATGTAGATTTCATCGTAAGCCAATTTAAGTGCCCATAAAGCGTTTCACATTTATATTTACATATTTAGAAGTCGCTCTTCAGAGCGACAAACAATTGAGGCAAATAGCGCATTACAAACATACATGCTGTCAAGGAGCCAACTAGGCATAAATGCAGCTGGCCTGAGCTTCCAGTTAATGCTGAGGTAGAAGTGTAGGCAGAACTGGAGCAGGATCTGCACAGCAACTAACAAAGCATGAACCTAAGACGATTATACAAGGACCGGCGGTGCGACCTGAAAACATTGGGGAAATGTAAAGAGGCATCGCAAGGCATTTTATTAAGATTAATTCAAAAAATAATAATAAATAATTACATTATTGTGGACTTTAGACAATGACCCAGCATCTGTTTTCATTTATGACTCATAGTTCCCATGCAAACCATGTGTGGCTACAGTCTATAAATTTGTTTGCGGAGCCAGTAAGCTCCAGCCACGAGGGCATACGGCCAAGACCAGGCAATAAAATCACCTCCCTACCTTTCGGAGAGGCAACACACCCACAGTTAAGAGTCGACCCATAAACAGTGCCGCTCATTTTCCAACAGTCCACTGTGATCCCGTTAGGATCGTGCAAGCGAGGCTTTTAACGATGTGTCGCTTTCAAAGGCCAGGCCATCGTTTTATAACACATTGCACTGGTCTTATTTACAGTAAAATTCCTCACCACCACCAGTCAGTCCAAAACAGTCCCAGGCCTTTGCTCAAAACAAAACACTCTGCCTCTATCTGGCTAATGCAATTCATAATAAAACCAGATATGAAAATGAATTACTTAATTAAATCGTGTAAATATGGAAGTATATATTTCGTATTTCAGGTTGCGTATAAATTACTATACTTAAGCTCTCCCCACGACTACCGGTACTGCAAACCCGCAGGGCTGCAATTACGCCACTGACCGAGAGATGGCGCTACAAGCACATACCGCTCTTTAAGTTGAGGGCCAGTTGTACCTGATCTCCTTAAAAAAATCTCAGGTCATCTATATTTTATGTACCTTCTATATTCCTTAAGAGTGCAAACTACAGACTGGCTGGATAATAGCATGGATTAATAATGGATGTATAATGTAATAATGACTGCAGGATTAGGACTCTAACCACCGCTGTAAAGGTAATTGTGCTGTTATCTGTAATATTAGAGTAGGGCGGCTGGACTGTTCAAGTTTCCACTGGTAATTGAGTCTATACACATTGAATCAACGATATAGCGGGTGGCAGCAAAGACTGTTTTCCATTAGATCCCTTTATTTGGAGCAGATTACTACTTTGTTAATATATCGCCTGTGAATCGCGACCAAACATAGTTTGCAAAAATGTTCAAGACTAGTTCTGCAGTTAAATTGTGTTTGGGTTTGACGGTTTTAGTGAGAATTAAAAATCATGTAAATGCGCATGGACTTTGTTCCTTACTAGCCCGATTCCAAGCAGGCTGACGTTACACAGTTTGGATGGAAAGCGAGTGCATCCTGTAAATGACATCAGGGTTTTCCAGCCGATAAACCCATGGGTAAACAACCCATATTGTCAAATCGAGAGCTTTGCGCTATTTGTCAAACTGTTCAGGGGGATGGTGAGGCACAGCTTATTTTTTTACCATGATCTGGACTCCCAGCAAACATCAGTCATAAATATACAGATTTTTCAAGAGAAAATCGACGTAATGTATTGCAAAATTACTTATTTTTACAGAACGAAACAGAGGGCATCCTGTCTACTAGAGGCAAACAAACGTGCTGACAAAAAAACGTGGGTGGCATATCGTGCAAAGAGCGCGCGGAAAAGGGAGAGCTGGGGCCACGTGCCTTTTTTTTCACACTTATTCTCCTGTCAGACGTCACACTTTCGACGCTTTTTTGGTTGCATAATGGGGGTTGGGAGATATCTGAATGTTTTCGGTAGGGGCCAATGGATGAAATAGAGGACTATATTTGTGTTTTTTTTAACAAAAACAAAATGTCAGCTCAGGATTCACTTATTTATATTAATTATATAACATATATTTATGATATATAAATATATCATAAATTAAGATTTTATCCTGCAGGTTTGGTTGTGGTTTTGAATGTAATGGAGACATTGACTGCAGGGCAGGCAGCCTAACAGAGGAAAGCTAGCTGTCCTTTTAAGTACATAAATAGACATAAGTGGAAATGCAAATCTAAGAGGTACGGGTTCACAGCTTAACATGTGATTTTTTTTCTTTTTTTGCTTCGAAGAAAAATACTTAGGCTGCTTTCGTTCAGAACTACCGTTCGGCGCTGATAAATCTCTTCGGTACTGGAGGGGTTACAACGGACTATAAGAAGCTGTACCGCACAGCTGCGGACTGCAAACAAGGCACGTTGTGGGCGTCATTTTAAAGCAAAATGCAACATCACGGTTGCCCTCTTCCGAGCAGTTAATCAGAGAAGACGTGACACGAAAAGGCGCGACAAGGACGGTCATAACAGGGGGAGTATGGGTGACGGAAAAAGTGCCTTGGGGGGCCCGATTGACTGCCTGTCACCGGGAGGTGCGAAGGAGCCGGCGGACGGAAGGACGTGGCTGACCTTTGCCAAAAGATTTATTTTTATTTATTTGTTTTTGAATATTCGCTGATTTCTACCACAGCCTGACTCACTGTCATGTGATTAGCGGGATAACTGCCGGTCCCCTGTAAATATATAGTTAATATGTCTGATTGTGCGTCTCTCTATTACTCAGTGGGCTTACATACAGGTCGTTTGGCTGCTTCCCTGTAAGGGAGCTCACTTCCATTGTGCAGAAGCATCTGAGCCCTTTGGTGCTCCAGGTGAACTCCACTGAAACGAAGAATGAAGGAGATACCAGGAGTCTGTGATCAGTGTTAGGGAAGTTACAGGAAAGTTCAGGTTCAAAAAGTACAAATCAAACAGTTTGTTTCAATCAAACAGTTGAGTACTCTGTGACTGTGCCTCTTTCTACTCAACTGGTTGGTTGAAACAAAACCTTATTCTGGATTTTTACTAACTGGACCTGAACTTTCCTCCTCTGTCTTTAATGGATTACTCCTGTAACTTCCCCAACACTGTCTGAAATTATGTGAGCTCCGTTGGGGTGAGTTCCAAAAAGTCTGTCCTGCTCACAAATAGTCCAAGGTAATCATGTTCACTAGCCTGTCACTGATGTTACCAGGAAACATGAGGAAGTTCATCTGTGTTGTTTATTTCTCACAGCGAAACTTCTGTTGTGGGTGGTATGTGGATAGGCAGTTTGGGGTCCTGTGATTGGATGGTCGCCGGTTCGAATCCCAGAGTTGGCAGAGTGATTTTTGCAGAGACTCGGGGGCATCTGCTAAAAAAAAAAATTAAATAAAATGTAAATGTCTATCCAGGAGATCAGCAGAGTTGCCAAAGAAGTTTTGCAGCGCAAGAACAATTTATGTCCAAGGTTAAACGAGGGTTTGAAAACTTCAGATCGTAATGATACCTCAATAACAATAAGTCTCTGTTAATCACACTGGTAATGAACTTAAAAAGCAAGTCTGTGTGGGGTAGCTTTAATTAGATACATGTGTACAGTACAGTAAGCATCTCCTATTTTGTTCTTTCCGTTGCTGTAGTTTACTGTCAGTAATGTAGCAGTAATGTTTTGACTTTGGGTTACTGTTATTATGCTATGAACTGGAAATGATACAAACAGTGTATCCATGTGACTATTTTTATATGATTATTTTTCCAAAGCATTTATGCAGAGGTAGTAATTTAATACATTGCATTTTTAAATAACAGAACAGCATGTTGGCTCTGTGGGCAGCACTGTGATGTCATACTTCCGGGTGTTTTTTTTCCTGGATGCACCCCCCCACCCCCCCCCACCCCCCCGGTCATCATAAGACATGTGATTTAGGTGACTTGGTGCATATTAATTGTCTCTTCTGTGTGTGTGTGTGCCATGTGACAGGTGTCCTGTCCAGGCTGTCCTCTGGCCTACGCATTCTGCTTCTTGTGATTGGCTACAGATCCTCCGTGGGCCTGCGTTGGGTACGAAGGCTCGGTGGATGGATATTTATGATATTAAGGGATGAAATGAACGAACTGGGGTAAGATTGTTAGCCATACAAATTAACTTCTTAAAAGGATTCAATTTACTTACGACAAAATCCCACTATCATAAATCAGCATGTACAATCATCACTCTGTGCTCTCTGAGAAAAGCGAAACAAGATTTATAAAAAGAAGACTTATATGTGCATTTCAGATTTTTGCACGAACTCTAAACTTAACCAAACTAATAATCAAGAGAATTGGTTACCGTTGTGTTCGTTTGTTTCTCCGTGTGTTTAATTTGATGTATTTCATCAACAGGTCATCATATTTAATGTGGCACAGTCTTCTGACCCGAGACTCGCATGCCACACATGTGAGACATGCTTAGGTGATTATAAGGTGTATCTGCGCAGTTTCCATTTACAGCTAATGACACGTGGCGTGCCTCCATCACTGATAAGCGTAACATTATATTGCAGTGTGCCTTCCAGAGACATTACCCATTTCGATGTAAATAGTCAAATTATTTAATAAAGGACCGTAATCAAATCATACCATACCATGCAAATTATTGTAATTGTATTTATTTGAAAACAACAATCCGTTTTTTTTTTCATCTGTACCGTAATTGAAACTGGATTTTACATATTTCATTATCCACCGAACATCACAGTTACCCTTTTTTTTGTTTGACGTTTTTCTTTTTTTTTTGTTTGTTTGTCTGTCTGTTTCTGTACAGTTATTTGTGCTTTGATACCTTATATTTTAAAGACATGTTAATACACTTAAGTGAATACCAGGGACTAGTGACAGTATGTCCAAAGCGTAAATGACACTGATTATACACACGTACAAATACAAACACACACAAGAGCACTGGCTGAATACTCCAGTTCATTTAGAGTTGTGTTGAAAAAGAACCACTTTCAAAACCATCTGGATTTCAAATTACACTATTCCCAAAAATGTAAATATCACATGACGGTACCCTTATAATTTAGTAAACTCGAGTGCACTGCCTGATGTTTATGTAATTGCTATTGTTAGAAGAAAGCCAGTGGACTGTCCATGCCTGCCGACCCGTTCCATGTACAAATATGTCTGTTTTTTTGCATTTGATTGATGGGTGTTGGATACTGTATCTACATTGGCTGGAATGTGTCCCGTACTACTCAACAAATCAAGTACTTCAAGCAACATGATTCACAGAAGATCCAAATACCTTTAATATTTTACCACTACTTCGATTAGTCTTGAAGGAGAAAAAACAAAAACCATAAAAACGCACAAGTGCATATGTTGGTTCACTTAATGCTTAACAGGTCTATCTTTTCGTAAAAATCACAACTAGCAATTAGTTGTAGCCAATCTAGCAAACAGGAGATAAAATGTTACAAGCATTATAACAAACTGTCATATGTAGATTTCAATATAACGCATAAGTGCAGATATATACTGTGTATGTGTGTGTATATATACACATATCTACACACACAGACTTGTACAAGTACTACTATATATAATATATATGTGTGTATACACATATATAACTAATATATAAAGCAGTATTACAGTATACATATTTGTTCTAATGAGGCAGTAGCAAATCCCATGCTTGACATAGAAAAGGCATCCACAACATTACGAAAAATGTACAATTTATGAAACATGGTACAATAAATAGAATAGAATTGCTGCTGTACACAAAAGCAATTTAATTTCACTCATATAAAAATATGTTTTAGTGCAACCTTACGTATATTGATACTTCACATCATTCAGACTCAGGTTTCCAAAAAAGAGGGGAATTACATTTATTACAAAGCAGATACACAAATGTGATATATTTACACGTCTTCCTGCTTAATATGCTTATAAGAATATAAGCAAAAAGTAAAGAAAAGGCACACACATCTGTACATTTAAAAGTACCAGACTGGACAAAAATAAGTCCATAAGCGATTTTGGTCAGGCTCACAGATAAGTTAACATTGTATCATTATATATGTACATGTATATGTGTATACATATATGTGTGTGTGTATTTATACACACACCTTTCTGACACTTTAAATAAGAAGAAAACTGTTAAAATAGCAAACCAAGTTATAAAAGGCATGCTATACATATATTTAAACTACAGAATAAATTTGCTTGTTTAAAGACTTGTGTCTGTGCGCGTGTGTGTGCATGTCTGTGAATGCCTTTGATATCCACCTGCTCTCCCGTCTGCTCTCGTTCACCTGTTATCCATGGCATCCCCTCCCGAATCCGCAGCCCTGTCCATGCTCGACGGCGACTCCCTCTGGCCGTGTGGAACCAGCGGTCTCCCGTCGGCACTTTGGTTGCTGGGAGCCGAGTGCCCGGGGGCAGCGGTCTGCAGCACAGAGGCTCCGCCCAGCTCAGCGCCCGAGTCCGGGGGCGTGGCGGAGGCCCCGGCCAGCGGCAGCCTGGCCTCTGAGCCGCAGTAGTGCGGGATCGCGACCTGCGCCCTTTCGGCTTGACCCGGGAGGTGGGGGGACAGGGGGCCGCCCAACCTCTCGCCAGGGTCCTCCGAGGCGATGCAAAGGGAGGCGATGGCCTTAGTGCAAGTCTGTATGCTCTCTTCCTGTCTCGAGTCCTTATCTGCCATGTCTGGGCCCTGCTCCCGGGCTTGCTGGGTGGCCGGACCGGGCGAGCGGGCCAGCGGCTTCTCAGCCAGCCGCGGCGCATCCTCAGCCCCTTTTCCGGCATCTTCCGCCGGGATGTGCAGGGACACCTCGCTGTTGCTGGACTCCTCGGACGTGCTCTTCTGCAGCGGTAACCGCGTGCCGTGGGACAGGCCCGTGACGGAGGCGGGCACCGAGTGTACCATCTGGATCCCGCCGATGGGGATCATGGAGAAAGGCGTCCGTACCTGCTGCTGGGAGTGCAGCGGGAGGTGGCTGAAGAGGCCCTGGGGCATGCCGGGGCCCTCCTGGCCGCCGGGGGCTTCTGCATGGAGGTGCGACGAGGAGCCCTTCCTCTGATCCTGAAAGAAGTGAGATGGGAAAATGAGTCTTGCTTCAGGAGAGCAGCTGAGAATCGCCATCGGATTCTGGAGATGGTTTTGTGAAAGATAAACAATAAAAATGTCCGCCCGAATTTAATGTGCGCTTATTTCTCTTGCCGAATGTGTTTCATCACTTAAATATTTGATTTAAAATTTTCTGGTTGCTTTACAGTGTCGTTGGTGAATTGTTGGAAAAATCGATAGGAAAAAAAAAATAAAAATCACCTTGCTAATGTGACCTGGATTCTGAAACAATGCAGAATAGCAGAATAGTTTAACTGAGCTTTACTTTTACAACATTGTCTGCAATCTACCTGCATGTTCTTTTTTTTACTTATTTCTCAACAAAAAGCAATTTTTAGCTCCATATACTCGAATTAAAAGGCTGAAAGAGCCCACGTGGAAATATAGTCAGTCCTGCCTGTGAAGTTTACTTTCATTTAACTGTCCTTGGGAAGCGAGTTTTAACTTGCCTTTTAAAGTACAAAACAGCCCTTATTAAACATAACATCGAGAGCCAAG
>JAODKE010000041.1:6337392-6347412 GCA_026779605.1 Mormyrus hasselquistii
ATATACCATTTCTACAGCAGTATATGAGTGTAGCTTTTTTCATCCTCCAAGGAATCCTAATTAGCCAGTATATAAATAGAAATGTCTTTTTCAGCAGTATTAGGTAAAGCGAATGTTTTTTTTCCCAGCAGTAATATATGTTTGCACTAAGAAGGTGAGGATTTTTTTTCCACTTTCCTATGTTGAGGCAACATTTTGAAATGGACTGGAGAGTTTGCTCAGATCAGAAGGTAGAAGAGCAATCCTTCCCAAAAATAATATTTATATCATTCCAGTTATTTGTTTTATTTAGGTCAGGCATTGAGTAAAATATGTGATTATATATGAAGGGTGACCTTGTGAATTTTCCAATGAGGCGAGTAGGAGTCTGGCTGGAAAAACATCTGTCAAAAAGACTTACCGTTTCCATTTCAGCCAGGGCTCTGTTTCTTTGTCCCATTTCAGGCTGCAAGTACTGCCCTGGGGCCCAGGGGGCGCTGTGGTGATGCGGGCCCCTCCGGGGGGATACAGGCCTGATCATGCCCCGATGCCGGCTTCTGGGGGACAGGTCCCGCCTGCTCGCAATGTCCTTCCCTGGAGACAGTGGTCTCCCCAGAGAGATGGGCGAGAGGTGTCCTCTGGGGCAGAGATCCCTGCGTGGTGACAGGTCCCTCCGGAACATAATGTCCCTCTTGGGGGAGATGTGCCTCAGAGGGGAAGCGTCCCTCCGCAGGGACAGGCGCCCCCGTGGTGAGAGGTCCCTCCGGGGAGACAGGTACCGACGGGAAATGGGTGAGGATTCCCTGAGTGGGGAGGAGTCACAGCCTGGGGAGGACATGCGCGATGGAGAGAGCTCGAAAGACGAGGAGCTGTGTTCCGGTGACAGGCCCGGATCCTCTTCCATGGAGCTGGGCACGTCCAGCCGGTTCTTGTAGTCCTCGCCCAGCAGGAACTTTTGGTACTTTGCCATCTGGGCCTCGCCAGCTCTCTCGCTGGGCACCATCAGCTGCGTAATCTGAATGCTGGGCAGGGTGGCGAAATAGCTGAACAGAGGAGGCTTGGAGGAGGGGCCCAGGAAGTCGGAGGATGAGGTGGTGCCCTGTGAGGCCGCGACGGCGGTGACGGACAGAGCAGGGGTGCCGTAGGGCTGGGGGCTTGTGCTTCTGGAACGGGTCTTTGGTGTGGAGTCGCCCTCGTATTCGTCGTCCTCGTCGTCGTCCTCGTCAATCTCGTCGCCGTCTTCCTCCGCCCCATCCGAATCGTCTGCGTCGGAGAACTGGTGCTCTGCGGTGAGATCGGAGATGCTGGCCTTCCTGGACTCCCTGTGGCCGTCCTCAGCATTGTCTAGAACAAAGCAATTTCACTTGAAAGTAAGAACCTAAACCTGTAAACGCAACTGTGGCATATCGCAATACAAATAAAGCACATTTAGTGCCGTCTTACTCAGGAAATGAGAAGCACTAAACGCAAAAGCAGTCTTCAGTTCACATTTTTACAAATCTTTTACTGCAATCCTATTTTTTTTTTCAGTTGGATAAAAACGGGCCTTAGATTTCACTTATGTCTTCTCCAAAATAACATTTGGAAAACCTGGGATCCAAACTGGCAGTGCTTTATTGACTATATCTAATTTGGTTATATTATGGAAAGCTGGCAGCAAAGTCGCTCCTGTTTTTTACCACGCTAATTGTTCCTCAAGAACCACAGCAGCGACCGGCTGAGACCAGTATTTACTCCACCCCGATTGATGGTACGGGCTGATTCATACCAGCTTCCTCGGCCTCCCCATCGTCCACGGATGTCACCGACACCCCGAGTTCCAGGCACTTCTTCATGTGGGCCTTCGACTTCATGTGCTTCGTCAAATTTCCTGTCAACCGAATGACAAAAAGCGGTCTCAAAGACGGCTTTCAAAAAGCGACAGCTTTTATTCGGTTAATTTGACATGCTTTTCATCCAAGGGAATTGAAAATAGCTTTTGATTTTATGAATTTATGGAAATGTAAGCACTTAAGGGTACAGCAGTTCCTACTGAACTTTCAGAAACTTAAATCTACACCCATTCGGTTGTAGTTGGTTACAACCACTTCACCTAACAAACATCAATTTGATCAATTAATTCCTGTAGAAAATCATTGCTGTTACAAGCCTGTTTTACCTGAATGCTCTCACAATATCATCCTCACACTTCCTCCTCAAACTTCTTCAGATCACTGGACGTACCTTTAGTCTTAAAGGCGAAGTTGCAAAACTTGCAGACGTATGGCCGGACGTCGGTGTGAGTGCGGATGTGCTTCTTCAGCATGCTGGGCTTCTTGCAGCGGATGCCACATTCCTCGCAAATATACTTCCCCCTGCCTCGGCCCCTCACGTAAACGTAGTCCTCGTTGGACTTGTACCTGGAAAGAAAACAAGGCCTAGCTCATTAAGGGTGGAAGAATCAACGGGAGAAAATATGTAATAAATTAGACAGGCTGCATTCCTTTAGGTGAACATGAGCATTGAACTTCTAATGGTTTGAAAAAAATAATTTGCCTGCCAAGTTCAACTCTGCGTTTTCACAGATGCATCCCTTTTTGGCCATATTCACTTCTTTTACCGTGCACAAAATAGCACATATTATAAGGCTGTAATTATTTAATTTGGGTGAAAGTCTGACGCAGTTGCCAAGCTGTACTGTAAAGTTCACCTCTTGCAAGCTTAAAGACAGAATGAGTATCATTTCATTATGTCATTTCAGGATGGAAAACAGTTTCCAAGAGCTAAACCGATCTTCATCACGAAGATGTCAGCAGGAAACTGGGTCATGGACTGTGTTTGTGTGAAGTGTGAAGTATGTTGTTGTGGAAATACAGGGATTATGTAGAGGAATGCCCATGTTGCAACAGAATCTCCCATGGATTACATAATCAAGCATTGCTCCATTTCCACCAGGAACCATATACTATAACCCTTTATTTACTTTAAACAAGTATCAGCCAAAAAAACTGAAATCCAAATACTGTTAGCATGTAATTAAGCGACTGGAGTTGTCACCCAACTTGACACATACCCTCCTTCAAAAATCTTGATGCGGGTGGGCTCTGGCTGTTTTGATGAAACATCCTTCTCTCCATCCTCTTTAACTTTGTCCCTAGATCCAGTCCCTTTCATCTTCTTTTCATACTTGCTCACATCCAGCTGCATGAGCTCTGGCTTTATCTGAAATGATTGCATCATACAAATGTGCTCATGTTCTATCAATACTCGTTGTTTGCATTTTCACTACACGTGTCCCTCTACGTAGAAATATGTGATAGACAATCAATAGCATTTTTACCTGTTCAAATCTCTGTTTCCATGAAAGTGAGGACACAAGCTTGCCTGTCCCCGGGCGATACATAGGAGCCATGGTGTAGGTTTCCGCGTTCTTCCTCTGCTTTGAGCGAAGTAGTGCTAGGGTTGCCTTGGTGCTCAAACTTGGCGGGTTTGGATTATAAGAGCTAACACACCAGGAACCATAGACAGAGGTAAGAGGGGTTGTCTGTGCAAAATTTGGCTTGGTGTAGTTCAGGAAGCACCAGCTGACACTGGTGGTCGTTCGGAGACTTGGGAACTGAAAGAACTGCTGAACGTCAGCGAGGTCAGTGAGCAGGAGAGTGCTTCCCGGCACACCCCCTCCATGATTGGCAGCAAGCTGCACCAACATGTTCACTGGCATCTTGCCTCCTGCTGCAAGCTTAATCTCATCTTGAGTGTCACTGGCAGAGAGCATTGACTGTGGGCTAGAACCTGATTCTGCAGTGGATTCATCCACATCCAGCTCTTCTGGGGACTCTCTACCATCTGGATTGTCCATTGTTATCTGCAGAGGTGGAGTGAAACTATCCTTCGGAGGGACTTTGGGTATGTGAGGCACAGTTGGATTCAAAGGTGACTTAGAGGAAGAAAATTCTAATGGAGGTGACACCATCTCCTCTTGGTAGTCAAGTGAGCCATCATTCTTTGAAAAGTCTGGTTTTAATGATTTGCCACCATCCTTTGACACACTCGAATTGCTTAGTTCAACAGCACTGAGCTCCTTTACAATCTGACCATACATAGTTTCATCTTTAACCCGTTTTTGTTGCTTGGTCTCGATGAAGAGCTCCAGACTGCTTGCTGGAGAAAGCATGCGTTTACTTCCACCAATATTTGAAGAAGCATCCGTGGTTGAAATAGTTCCAGAGGTCAAAGATAGAGGAATCCCTGTGTTCAATCTCCCTGGCAGGGGCTCAGGGACTTTCCAGAGGGGATAACGTAAAAGTTCTCCAGGATGACCCAATATGTTAGATAAATTCAATCCACCTCCATGTTTTGGGCTGGTAATTGTGAGTGAGGCTTGAGACGTGCTGTCTGCACAAATGACCCTTGTGGAACTTGGACTTTGGCCATGTGTAGCCAAGATCTGTGAAACACTTGTGTACATAACACTACCATAGGATGGCACGTGAGTCTGGATCCTAACAGGAACTAACATACCAGGAAGTGAGGGCTGCAGTCCAGCAGGCTGAGTGGCAAAAACCGGCTGAACTTGTTGTAAAAGCACCGTACTTGTGGAAAATGTTTTTGATGCAAAATGGCTAAGATGCTGCGGGTCAGCTCGTGAGGGGTACTGATAGTTCTGGCTACTCGTACCATCAGATTTTGCATCAGTTTGCTCCTGAATGAGCTGCAGTTGAAGAGGTTGATGTGGTTTTTGGTGACCCGGCTGCAGACTGGGCTGCCTGATATGTAGCTTCTGCAGTTGATGTGTCTGAAAAGCGAGGTGTTGTTTGTAACGCTGTGATGACTCGGGATTCCAGAAGAACTCTGGTTGAAATGGCAGAAAGGGAGGCTGTGCTATGCTACTGTGATGAGAGGAGTACAGCATCACTTCATGGCTCAGGAGTTCAGGACGTTCACTTTCTGAGCCCTGTTGAGATGATTTCTGGCTGAGCAAGTAGCCCTCTTGCTGACTGTCCTCACTGGTGCTGTGTTGCAATGGATTACGATATGGACCAAGTATTGGCTGCACACCTCTCTTTGACCGCGCTACTTCAGCAGCTGCCGCAGTGGTACCACCAACCAAAGATGAAGTCGGACTGTGCCATGCAGAAATATGGGGGCTACCTTGCACATTCTCCGAGTGTTCATGCTTAACACTCATTTCAAGACCTTGCTCCTGCACCACGGTTTCAGGGTAGACACTCAGGGATGCCTGCCGCACCAAGTAGCCCCGTTTCCGCTCCTTCATAGCAGAAGCACTTGTGTAAACTTCCCCTTGTCTGGATGAAGTGGAAAGGCTGCCGTAGTCGAATGACTTGCTACGTATTTCGGGGATCTCTGTTGGCAAGGCACAAGGTGCCTGTTCTGAGGAAGAGCGTCGCATCTCCCTCTGCTGGTGATGACTTGGTATGGAAAGAGAATGTCCACTTCCTGGCACCGTTAAAAACTCAGACTGCTTGCCAAAGTCATCTTGCTTAGTTGGGGAGACTGACTTAATGCTTTCCTCTCTGTCAAATGACATTGAGAAGCTTGAGCTGTGAGACAGATTACTCTCTTGGCTGGGGCTCCTGGATAGGCTGGTGCAGGTTGATTCAAAGCTTGATTCACCAGAGGAGTGCTCCAGTTCAGCCAGGCGCAGGCGCTTCTTTTTTGGAGGCAACTTTTCTGCAGGAAGCTGGGAAAGGGTTTCACTTCTCTGTGGCCACTGGAATTCTTCCACATGTTTCTCTGGTTCCTTAACTGGTACTTCTGGCTCCTTTTCTGATTTGTCTGGCTCCTCTGTCACTCTGATTTCAGGCACTTGGATGTTAGGTTGACGTACCAGTTTGTGGGGCATGTGATATTGCTGGGTTGGCGGCAATGCTGCTAATTCACTGTCGCTCTGTTGTTGCTCCATGCTTTCAGATCTTAGAATTGATTCTGGACTATGCATTTCTTCTGTATTTTCTGTGTCTGACAGCTCAGAATACTGACTGGAAGGTTTGTCTTGCTGGAAACAGGGGTGCTCAATTGATTCAGACTTCTCAAAGGAACTAGGCCTGCTCAACGAATTTGTGTGTTGGATGACAGAGATTACATTGCCACCAGCCTTTCGCTCTGCATCCGGGATAAGCACCACATCTTCTGAAGACATACTAGCAGCAGTATCAAAACTATCCGATTGGCTATGTGAGCTGTACATCTGTCCTCTGCCTATAGGGGTGGCTCTTGAGATCTCTTGACTAGCTTGCCTTGAATCATAGTCCCCAAGTGACACAAGCGTTTCAACAGAGCCACTATGGTCACTGCCATACTGAACAGAGCAGTCTTCTTCCTCCCCAACACTTTTCTCCTTCCTTCGCTTCCTGGTGGCTGGTTCTGTTATTCCTATTTTAGTACCATACAACCCGTATGTCAAACGCATATCAGCCAGATCTAACCCAGAGCCACGATCCCCGTGTTTTAATGCTCCATAAGGAAGAGCAGTATTTTTGGGGACAGTTCCATAGCTTTCAGATTCTGCATGCCCTTCATGTGCCGAATGCTCAAAAGCAGCCTGCCTCCTGAGCCTTCTGAGACCTGCTGAACCTGGGTAGAAGACATCATCAGAGGTAATCATCTCATCAAAGGAGTGGCTCACTCTAAGAGCTTGAGGTACATTGAGAGTTGTCGGGGAGGATGTTGGCATTGAGTTGCTCCTTATGAGTGGCCCTGAATCAGAAGGCGCTTCCAGGTGGCCTGTGCTGCTTGTGGTGTACTGTTTCGGATCACAACCAGTAACAATCTGTGGGGCTGCACTTTCACCCCTGTAAAAAACATTGGGATTTAGCTTCATGGCGTTTTCATCCTTCGAGAAGAGATGACCGATATGATCCTCAGAAATCTTGCCCATGCCCAAGTCAAGCATGCCACCAGTTTTTTCATTTAAGTCAATTGTACTGGAGTCTTGGCCAGGTACAGCTGCCATTCCTACTGTCAATGATTGCCGCGGTCTGGAGTTAGGCCTATAATACCAAGTCCTCCCAAACATGATCTCCTCGTAGGATTTTACATTGGTGTTCGGTGGGCTGATCTGTTGCTCAGCACTCTCAGAGCGTGAGAAGTATCCGGAGTCCGTGCTACCTTTGCTGTGTGGGCTCAACAGGTTGAGGGAAGGCTCGGAGTCCTTTTTCTCAGTAAGTTTTAGGACAAGCTTCTGTTTGTTGGTATGAGATTCATCCACTCGGCTTCCAATATGACCACCGATGGGAGGGGCTTCCATGTCTGTGAACGGGGGACACTCCATGGCTGTGGATGGAATGCCCTGTTTGGGAACAATCAAGATAGGCACTTTCATGGAGCCAACAGCCTGCTCCTCAGCTGGGTCCGCGTAGGCCGGCTCAATGCCCTTATCTATTGTGCTTTTCTCAGCTTCAAATGATATTTGGGGGAGAGGGCTAGCCTTGTCCAAATACATCGAGCCTTCCCCAGTCTCCTCATCCGTGTCCGTACTTTGCTCACCATCTGAGTGCACCTCCGCCTCCCCCACTGAGGATGCTTGATCCATATCTGCGCGTGTAGCTGCCAGTTCTGAAAAGGGCACCAGCCCTGCTTTAATGGCATGGGCATGAGATTTTCTGTGTTTGTACAGGTTGCTTTTGGTTTTGAAGGAAAAACCACAGGGAACGCATGGGTAGGGGCGCTCGCCAGTGTGCGACCGGATGTGCTTCTTCAGCACACTGGGTTTAGCACAAGCCCTTCCACAATAATGACAAATGTACTTCCCAGGCTTCTTGGGCTTCTGTTCCTTTTTATGCAATTCCTCCGGCGGCTCGATACCTGTCTGGGAATACTGGCTAAACGAGGCAGGTAAACTTGGAGACTTCCTGCGTGGGAAGCCCCCGGCATGTCCACGTGAGTGAGCGGAGAAAAGGTCTTCTGAGGTGAGTGAGGTCAGGCGGTTGGCGAAGGGCCAGCCGTGAGCCTCTATGCCAGGCTGTGGTTTCGCCCCCGACAGGTACCTTTCTTGGATGGGCTGTTGTGGATACTGATGTGGCAATGGGTAGGCGTACGTGTTCGCGAAAAGTGGAGGGTATGGACTGTCTTGTGACAACTGGCCAGCTGTTGAGGACAGGTGCTTCTGGGAACTGTACTTTTGTGCCGAGCTGGTGACTCCGCCACAGGCACCATCCCCGCCACCACTGGGCGGACATTCTCGGTGCGGATGCCTTTTTCCTTCCAGATCAGGGAAAGTACTTCTTTTCGTGCCAGAGGTGGGATCTGAGACCCATTTCCTCTGTAGTGGAGTTTTCTCCCGGGACACCTTGGTACCCTTCGGACCAGCAGCAGATTCCAGCGGCTCCATATTTCCTGTTTTTATTCGATCCGTATCTTCAATGGTCGTGTCCGTTAAAACGTTATCGACATAGATAGATATCTGTGCCACGCTTGAGGTTTCTAGATTCCATGTCCTTCCATGTTACTTTACCTGTGTGTTTTTCCACGTCTTATGTATTTCCAAAATGTCTGTCATAAGCATCAGATCATTTATAACTTGTTAAATGTCTCAACATTCTCAAGTTGCAACCAGTTTAATGCCCTCCAATTTTCACACAATTGATCTGATATGAAGAATCTTGACCTGTCTGGAAGACAATACATAGATATTGTTTTTTATTATCACAGCATTTTAAATAAATTAGAAAAACAAAAGATATGTGGAAAAAACACAACGTCCGCTGTCACTTGTACCTAACATAAATTTAATTTTATTACTAAGTGACTGAAAAGAAGTTACTCACTTCTCTGCTGGTTTTCTCAACTCTTTGCCTTTACATCACCTAGAGTAAACAAAAAAAGGAATATTTTCAGCTTAACCAAATATTGAGTGAAATAACATTCACGACGAGGAACAAATATGTAACCGAGTTCATTTTACGTGTGGAACAAATGCATAGCCTCATTAAAGGTTGGCTTCAGCGAATGAAATTGTGTGTTTCTTAATCTTTCTCAGAACACAGCTTTTGTGCGAGCGGCTGCTGAATGCCGCCGTGAGTCATCATTAACCACCATTCCCACACAGTTCCTCAAAAGACATAAAAGATGTAAAAATAGCCTGCAAAGCGCGAGTGACGTGAGGTGCCATATGAACGTGGGCGAGATGAGCCCCCGAAAGGGCAGGCAGTAAAGGGGTCACTGCCATTTTTCCTTTCCATGAGTCTCTCTTTTTAGTTTCTCTAAGAGCACATGCATTTACTACTTGCACTCTAGATATTTCACATATCTACACCTGCACGCATGGGCACTTGCACTCTAGATATTTCACATATCTACTGTACACCTGCACGCATGGGCATTGGAGAGGCATGGATACCAGTTTCAAGGGGCCCAGATCTTTATAAGTGTTTTAAAATATTTGGAAGTTTGGAAGCGTGGTTAGCAAAATCTACTAATTCCCCCAGGTCAGCAAAGTCTACTGAGGGGTGCCCTCACCTTGCTTGGGGCCCCAAGGTGACATTTTGCCAAGGGGCCCAGACTGTCCAGCTAGGTACCTGCCTGCATGTACGTATGGCCGCAATCTGGCCCCAGTTCTTTTCAATTGCCAAATAAATTGTCGTTTCAGGCAAAGCTCTTGTGGTTCGCTGCACAACGGGACCAAAACATCCACCTTTCCAGCTCCTCCTGAAGAGCCTTGCATCCAAACCCTAACCTCACATAGTCCTTCCTAGACAGGCATCCAATCACAGACAGACAATGTCACATTTTGGTGAATGAGCCATCACTGACCCTCCTTTACAACAAGGTTACTGGGATCATCAACATTGTAACACC
Source organism: Mormyrus hasselquistii (assembly GCA_026779605.1). Lineage (NCBI taxonomy): Eukaryota > Metazoa > Chordata > Actinopteri > Osteoglossiformes > Mormyridae > Mormyrus > Mormyrus hasselquistii. The sequence continues at coordinate 6,347,167 of JAODKE010000041.1, forward strand.
TGTCACCTTCCCAAAGAACAGGACTCAGACACCTGTCTGTTTCGACCCCACTGCGGTTGAATGAGCTTCCCTTCTCTCTCAGAATGATGGAATTCTTTCCACTCATGAACTGGCTGTTGTGTTTAATCCCACTTGTTTCTGGCAATCTATTATATTTGACTACATCTGTGTTCAGCTCATATTTTTCATTTAATACATTGTTCTATTTTCATTCTGTTTTACTTCTTAATTTTTCTGCACTTCGCT
>JAODKE010000041.1:6362307-6373354 GCA_026779605.1 Mormyrus hasselquistii
CAAACAGTTGAGACCCAGTCACTTTCACCCACCCACACTCACCCAAATGTGTGACAGCCAGCAGAGACCATACACAGAGAGTGGCTCGCTGCCGGAAGGCCAACCAGCTTACCGCACCAACACCCCCCATCCCACCAACCAGGAACCCCGCACCTGCCCGGCCCCCCATGACCCACCCCCCCCCCCCCCCCCCCTTCTCTCGCAGACGGGCTGATGGAAACACCAGTACTGACGGATGAGCCCATCGCTGTGGAATCCGGTGAGCGGCCGCGGCCATGACATCAGGATCACACGTTTTATTGTTCGCCCGTGAGCGCTCCTCGGGTGCGGGAAATCACCTAAGTGGATTTCCTGATGCGGGTAGCAGCCTGGGGGGCGGGGGATCTTTTATTCCTATTATCCTAATGTTTCACTCGGTATATAAGGTGAATGACAGAGAGGAGACGGGGCCTTCAAAGAACTTCAGGGAGGAAACCCCGAGCCAAGGAGGGCAACGCGAACAAACGTCGGCGCGTACCCCAAAAGCCCACTACCCCCCCGCCACCGGTCTAGTCAGTGCTTGGCCTCGCTCCTTTCTAAGCAAGCCACCAATATGTTACACTGCCCCTCCCTCCTGCTGACACCGCCACTGGGACACTGGAGCATTGGGTGATTCGCCTCCCGGCTTGTTCAGAAGGTGGTGGGGGGGGGGGGGGATATCGGGACGCCGTGTGACTCTCGACGGAAATGAATCACGCATTACATCAGCGGTCCTGGGAGGCCTACAGCTGCCTGCAGCCTCTGCAATCACCAAAAACAGTCTCCCCCGCGCTCTCTGGACTTTCTGCTTGCTTAGCAGGCCTTCTCATCCATGCATACATGTATATGTACAGTATGTGTTCACTGAAGGTTGAGAAACTCACCCCCCCCCCCACCCCACTAAGACTATAACCCACGAACAGCTCTATAAAGCTTAACCCGCAGAAGAGCATGTATTGCGTGTTTGTAAGCACACAAGAACACGTGACCCACAGTGATGTCATCCTGCACATAGAGACTGAGAGAAAGCTTCACCACATGCAAGACTCCATCTTTCTGACTTAATCTCATCCGTCAGGTTGCCGCTTTGGGCACATGACTCTCTTGGCAGGTCCCCTGCGGGTGTTAATCCACAGACAGCACAGCAATGCATTCTCCTGCCGTTCCTCTCGTATACTCTCCTTCTGCCCATGTCCGCATGCTAACCTCATGAGTGGGACTTGATTGGTTCGACCACCTCTTGCATCTGCCTGCAGATCTAGACCTGTGCTGGTGAGGTTCCTAAAGGCTTCTATTACCCCTCTCCCAGGCATTATATCAACTCTGGAACCTTAATGCTCACACAGAACACAGCTCAAACGCTCCTGTCTGGCTCACACTCAGTACCAAGCCAATTCACCCCGGAGACAACGCTAGGGTTAAAAGCTGACATCTACACAGGACTGCATCTGTCTTAAATTGACATCCAACCTGTCAATAAAACTAGCATGGCAATTTCATGCAATACCCATGCAAGTAAAATTTTCTTCCAACCGAACACAGTGCAGTATTTGACGATGCCCCGCCCGTATCTGAGAGCACAGCTGTCTTAGAATCATTAGTGCCCTTCCAGCTGCTCTCATTGGTCCTCTCTGCTGCTAACTCCTCCCCTCCCCCTTTTCAGTGCTAGCCAATCATCAGAGCGGTGTAGAGAGGAGACGAGTGCTCTTGAACCGCACTGACCCGGGACCTGTACTAAGGGCACCTGCAGCTCAGGAATGAGGTACGGTACTGATACAATGCCGGCAGGGCTCTGAAGCAGTAATTACCGGAGGGCAGGCCTTAATCCCACTGGGAAAGCAAGGAGCGCTGAGGACTGTCACTCTCTGACAAGGCCTTGGTAGCTGAATGACAGTTAATAACTAAGCCACCCGCCAAGGTTCATCACCCCACGTGATGCTGACTTAGCAGAGCCAAACTTTAATAACGTGCCATTCCCCACAGCGTCAACATAACGCTCTGAAGCCAATGCGTGCAGAATCTGTGAAACCCAGGAACTGAGACACATTCTGAGATTTTTCCGTCATCTTGAGCTGAGAACAGCTGCTACTGTTTGATCACGCAAATCAAAAAAATTATCACATCGCTATAAAGTTAGAATTTAGGTCTTAGACTTTAGGGTTTAGAGCTGGGGTCTCCAACTATTTTTCCCAAAGGCCCAAATTCCATTAGTAATATTAAGCCAAGGTCCACTGTGTCCGAAAAAAAATGCCCGGGGGGGGTGGGGGGGGGCATGGGGAGGTAGATCTTTCATCCAAATTAAAGAGATATGTCTGATATTCTATAACCCCACGATCCATTTTCCGGAAATGCTGATCCGGGATTGTGGTCGTCCACAGCCGGAAGGGAATGACCCTAAGGAGGGATGTGATCTGTACGGGAGTGTAGATGAATCTAACCTCAGGAGCTGTGACAGCTATGCAGATCCGCCGATCCACTAGAGCGGCGTAAAGCAGGGTCGACACGGCAGGGTAGCCCATGTTCAGTGGAGGCAGCGGCCAGATCGGAACCCGCAACACCATGCTGGAGACCAGCACCCGTACATACATCCCATCTCAGCCGTAAGGTGCAGACCTGGGCCGCGCGGCATGTCCTTACATGAACGTATTTCTCGCACATGGCAGGCTCTCATTACGAGGGCGTTCCTCCCTCCCACTTGGAGCCGCTCATTGACGCCGTAGGCCGAGAGGCCAACCGAGCGACCTCACCGTTCGCGACTCCGTCTTTCGAGTCCAAAGTGCGGAAAAAACGGGGAGGGTGGCACTTTGTTTCTCACGGATGGAAAAGTGAGCCGCCGTTTCGTCATTATCAGCCCTACGTTTTTCACACTTGCGTGCGTCGTAAAAGATGCACTCGGCAGCCAGACTGCCTTTGATCACCGCTGCCGTTGCTCGGAAGGCAGACTGGGAGTCTCCTTCTGGGAGATCTCAGAGCGCGCTGCCCTACCTAGCCACCGCGGAGCAACAGCCTACTGCCGTTGCCGTGTGGTCATCGGGCTTTTGGGGCGAAAGAGGAAGGCAACCTCCTCGTGCAGCCTGTCTTCACACAAACCCAGTCATTATCATTCACTGTTTAGTTGCTCTGGAGACGCTTTCATTCGAAAAGTCTGACATACGGAGGCCAACAGAATTACTCATTATCCATTCATACTGCGGGTTATTTTTATGCAAAACCCGAATAACTTGAGTCGTCTTTTCATGCGTCACTGAACGTTCATGTCTGTTTTCTTTAACCACTCTGTCACCTGCTGATATAAGACAGGGGTCTTACCTTCTCATGGGCTAGGCATAGCTACACCCTAAACCCAACCCTCATCTTTAAGCTAGCCAGGCTCGAGGCTCAAACACCAAGAGGCGGAAAACGTGCCGGAAACACTTAACTGCAGGAGTACGTATAATATCCAGTGGTGTAATTGGCAATGATATCAAATGTCGCCTCATATAATCCCATCCGCTGAGTAGACAGATAGGGCGAACCTGAACGGCTGCTTACGGGGGAACACCTGCATGGAAAGCGAATTACCCTGCTTGTTTCGGCGTGACTGAAAATCACCATGCGGGCGAAGTGAGCGCAGCCCCCTCCGATCCCCCCGCGTGCCACTCGGCAGGTGCGCGATATTCCAGTCGGGCCAGGTAGCGAGCAGAGGGGGTGGGCGCGCCAAAAGCAAACAGCGATACAGCGTGAGAGCCAGCGGGGCATTTCCAGAGGCCAGCGGGAGCACGGGGCAAACCCTTCAGGCCCCCGTTCCGATTACACAGCCTGATAAGCATCTGGAATTTGCCCAGACACACACACACACACACACACACACAACACGGTATCAGCAGTGCCAGCTGCCCCAAAAACACAAGGCTTCCCGGGACAGTCAGCGTCTCCCCTTTCACGCGGAGGCCTCGGACACCTGCTACCCGCTATTGACTTTTTTTTTAGATATATATAGATTTTTAAAGCGCTTGCTTCCTGAAAATGCGGAGGCAGAATGATACGGAGGCCAGCCATTCGCATCCTGAGATTTTGTTGCTGACGTCCGGTTAATGTGATTCCAGCCCCTGGAATGTGCCGGAGAGTTCCGATGGCTGGCGGTTGACGGAGGGTCCGGGGCCCGTGTAATCATCCATCAGGAGAGGCTCTTACTGTGACGCGCTGAATCGGGCGGCATCCAGGTGACAGAGATCCGTTCAGGTGAGGAGATCCGAGATCTTCGACTCCTTCTGCACATCGCAGCCCCGGTCTCACGTGGGAATCTTCACGCCCCGGCTCACATGCTGCATCTGTCTAGACGTTTTCTCCCTCTTGTGCACCAAAAATACTCCCCCTCCGTATATCTTCCCTGACGACAAAAGAAAAGTTGGCGCACGTGGAGAGCGAGAGTCACGGAGACCCTATCGGATTCAGGCTCTGCGCTTCGGTTTCACCGAGGGAGCGTGCAGGTTATGTTCATACTCGAATCGACGTCTGACGCACCTGGAGACCTGCCTGCCGTTTTCTGAGCCCGATGCTAGCAATGCTAACACTAAATAAAATCAATTCCAAAAGCAGAGCTATCATGCGAACGAAAACAAGCCACGCCAGAGGCAAGGAAAGAGTTAAACGATAAAAAATAAAAAAAAAATTCTGCACAATGCGGCTGTATGAATATTTAAGGTGATTCACAAAACCGGGGTATTATCAGGGAGAAGAGGAGATATAAGTGCAGCTAAGATGGAGAACGCTTGCGCTCTCGCCTAAATTTACCTTACACGTTTCTCCGAAGGGATTTAAAAAAAAAAATTTGGCTGCGGAGGAAGTGAGACCTTAGAGGCGTTATGTAAATGGCAGTGAAACTCTGAGGAGCTGTTCCCATTGAGCAGAGAGCAGACAAAAGGAAATAATAGGGTATTATCGAGCAAACAGCCCAAAGCACTCCCTGACATGAACACATTTTTTTTTTTTTTTTAAAGTAATGCCTCTCTGACTTTTTGAGTGTTGGTCGGTGCAACTCTGCACTGGGTCCTGTGTCCTCCCACGTCAGATTTCACTCCCAACGAGCAGAACCTCAGCGGGGACCAGTGCTGGAGGTAAAGAGAGAGGGAGAGAGAGAGAGCGAGCGCTCCAGGAGGTGGGCACCAGAGACTCCCACCCGAGTGTGAGAGAAGGGCAGCCTGGGAGAGGAGATCCCCTAGAGGATGTTGTTCTGTTCATGCCCTGGGTGGGGGAAGGGAGTTGGGGTGGCATGCATGATGTGAATGGATGTGCAACCCCCCCCCTCGCCCCCCTCGGCTCAGTGACGCCACACGTCGCGCCACACCGATCGGTCGCGAGCGGGCAGCTGACTGACGGAAACACGCAGACACACAGAAAATGCCGCCCCCCCCTCCGTACTGCTTCCATTCCCCTCGAAAACAGATTTTTCCAAATCACAGGCTGCCACTCACCGAAGGAAAGGGGAAAATGAGGTGACTCTTGTCTTTTTTCGCCCTTTTTTTTTTTTTTTTTTTTTTTTTTTTTTTTTTTTTTTTTTTTTTTTTTTGTACGTTCCTTTTTTCCGTGTCTGTCAAAACACGTCGGGTCCACTCCGTGGAAACGTTCATTCAGGCGGGGGCCTCTGAGGTAACCTGAGTGTGAATTTCCATTCAGATACGAGGCCGTCTCATGGAGCCGGAGAGGACACCTCGCTGTTTATTTTCCTCTCAGGACGCACACCGATAAATCGGTGTGAGGGACGGCCCTGCGGGCAGTTCTGAAACCCGGAAGGTGCTGTGGGAAACGCTGGTTCCTTCCCAGCCTGCTTACAGCGTGCACCCCTGAGCGGAGTTTAGGCAAAGACAAAAAAAAAAGGAAAAAACTTGTGAAGTTTATAAAAAAGGAAACAGATTTAGGGTCAATTACCCACCCCCAGGTGTGATTAATGGTGATCCCTGGCGGTCGCCGGGCAAACGGTCCGCATCAAATTGCAGAAGCCTGGCAGGTCCTCGGAGCAGATGCTCCAATGACTTCCTGTCACCGACGGAGAAGATTTTCGGGTAGCGTTCGAGGTAGAGGATGTGGGCGCGCTGCAAAAAAGCACCAGGGCAGGAGGTTCGTGCCTGCCTGTGCGTGTGTGCGTGTATGCGTGCATGGGGTATGTATATATTACACTGTGGAGATCGAATGTTCCCACAATGTGATAAAAACCTAATATTTTGACATTTTAGGGACCATGTTTTTAGTCCACACAAGCAGAAATTCAATTTTATAAAAATCTTTGAATACAATAAAAAACAAAAAATGGCAAAAGATATTTTATTTGATCACTTGTGGTTATACTTATGGTTAAGGTTAAGACTGGGTAGACTTTAGCCCCAGAGAATGAAGGAATGGACCCTACAAAGATATGAGTACAGGTCTGAGTGATTGTATGTGTGTATATATATATATATATATATATATATATATATATATATATATATACGCGTGTGTATAGGTACTCGCACATGTGTGTGCGTTTGTGTGTGTGTGCGTGCGTGAGCATTTTTGTGTGCATACAAAAACACATGTGTGTACGTGACTGTGTATGTGTTTGTTCAAGTGGGTGTGTGTCCATATGTGTGTGTTCGTATTTGAGTGTGTGTGTGCAGGCTACCACAAAATATGCAAAGAGGAGGTGACAAGTCCTGAGGAAGGAGCCATCTGTATTTCATTTTCGATGCCACCTCCCCCCCCCCCAAACTCCTCACACAAGCCTGCAGATTTCGATAAGCCTTCAACCACCAAGATGGTGCCCGTCTGGAAACGTAAATGGCTTACGAAAGCCGTATTTATAAAGCATGAATCACTGATATGTCACCGCTGCAGGAAAGCACTTCTACCCAATGAAATTGCCACTTTAACGTCAGCCTTTGTTCACTGCACCATCACTAAAGTGTGTCGAAATGCCAGTCGTCAGCGATGTCGGCCCAGGGGGAGACAAGAGGCCCCACAGTCTGCTTGGGGGCTCGCTGGCCCCCATGGCCTATAATCCGCGGATGGGACCGTGTAATGTGACTCTTGGGAAGACAAACACAATGCGACTTCCCCTTCGTCTGGGCAACACCTATTTTCCGCTGTGATATTCCATGTCCGCCGTCAGGCAGGGGGGGCCGGTGGAGCGGGCGGGGGCTGCCACACACAGAGACAGAATCAGTCTGCGATCGGCACTTATGTAACTTCAGGTGCGCCGTCACAGACGAACAGCTGCGGGTCGGTAGGAGGTCAGGGTGAAATCACGAGAGGCCGTCAAGCCGGAGGCCGCGTTAGCAGGAGTGCGTGTAGAAGAAGGGGGGCCTTTAGCGGGAGGGGGGGTGTTTGGTTTACTGGGCTGTCAGTCAAGGAGCAAAGAAACCACAAGACAGGCTGGAGTTCCTCTTCCCTGCTAGATGGTGGGAAACCTCTTGTTTTTCCCACTCATGTCTGGGTCTGCTTGACAGCAGGAGGGATCTGAAGCTGGATCTGATTAAGGGCTCAGCCAATCAGGCCACAGAATGAAGCAACAGGGATCAATAGAAGAACTTTCTATTTTTATACATATTTATAGAATAATCCAATACAACTCCAGCCTGGAAGATTAAACATGTCAGATGAAATGCAGCTGCGAAACTGCAACCAAGTCCACTCTACACTTACACTTGTGTAAATTTTGTAGTATGTCGGCCTTAAAGTTTCGTGTCACACTCAAAACTGGACAGATAATCAGCCTGGCACGGGCACTGCTGTTGTACCCTCGAGCAGGGGGCAGTTAAAGTTGCTAGTAGCGGGAAATGCGAACGTCCGCACATGTGTGAATAGCCTGAATGCAATGAGGAAGCAGAGCCGATGGAGGATTTCTGCTCCTAATCCCCAAGCTGGTCTTCCTCCGCCGACAATGGAATTCTTAATTGGCCGTATCCGAAATTAGAAAAGCCATTCTTTGCTTTGTCGGGTCCCTGCGGCCTGGCCAGGGGACGGGCAAGTGTGTGTCTGGGGTCCCGGGAAGGTTTAAGGGCCCCCGACGCGGCACTGCCCCCAACTCCCGGGCACAGAGGTACGGCACGGAGTTGGCTCGCGTCACAGCCCTAATCATCAGTTCTTCTCCCGGCGGACGGATAGATTTCTGGGGATTAAGACGCCAGACACATGCCTCTGTTGGAAAGAGGGGTCACTCGCGACGGAGGCAGGCATGCTTCTGTCAGTCAGATAAAAATTTGGACGCGTTTAAGGCACAGAAGCAACCAAAACGATCAGTGGTGCGACCATCCGTGTTCCTTATTACGAGAAATACGTCTCTTTCCCGACATACAACAAATTACACAAGAAAAAAAAGAACAAAAACATGATCAAATTACACAACATGAATTACCCACAATTTCCTTCAGGTTGTTTACTGCTCTAAACAGATACTTCTCGCAAATCTCATTTCGAATTCCTAATTAGAGCAATTCTTGCGGCGCCGTATTTTAATTCGATAACGTAACCCGGGAAGAAGGGCGAGGGAACGGAACCTGCCAAATCGGTTTCAGGGTCCGTCCCAGCAAGTGGGCGCCAGTCTTTTCGGGAAGCTCATATTTAGCTTTGGGGGTGGCAAGACCTTTGGCCCGTCAGCCAGTGGACAAACCAGGAGGGTGGGCGAGCGAGGGGAACAACTTTTTATATTTTCTCAAAGTGGCCATCAGGGGGCCACCCCCAGACGCCATGCCTGCGGCTTGAGTCCACCGGAGCTGTTGCTCCACCCCTCGTCCCCCCTCCACCCCACCGGGGTCGCCAGCATCGACCCTTTAAAGGAATTTCCCGCTCTCGTATAAAGCCGATAATGGGGCCCGTGCACAGCGGGAATGGAAACTCCGGGGGGAGTTACGAGGCTTCCACATTCCGACCCCCCCCATACACACACACACACACATCTGGCAGGGCCGCTTGCGTGCATGTGTACCCGTACATGCGTGCGTCACCGGCGGGACACGGAGGGAACGTTATGCTAACAGACATGGCTTTGCCAGGGCAGGCCGCGCTATCGACCCCAGGGGCCGCCGAGCGCTGGAGTCATTATCCCACTGACGTTGCTCAGTGCTGCCTTGTCGCGTTCAGCTGAACAGATCTTTGCTCAGAGGCAAAACAAAAGGTATACTTCATTTAATTACTCGAGCATGTCCAGCACCCACACTGCACCGGTGGACTAAATTAGGCAAACAGATCCAGGCTTGTACTACACAGTGGTGAAAGCCAAGGCAAACCGAAGTCCCCGGTATCCACGTCAGCCTATCTTATTCAAGTGAGCAGCTTCCTGCCTCGATACCCAGTCACACGGATGGCGAGGAGAGGGCGACAGCGGGCTGTGATGTAATTTCCTCCCCGGTTGGGCTCTGCCGTGATGATGAGAATGATTGTGCAGGTTGTCCGAGTTCCATTCATCGACCGTGCATCTTTGTTAAGGTCGAAAGTATCCTCCAGTGACCGCAACTAGACAGTACTACCCCCAACTGACCAAACCTAGAATAGCACTGCTCTCCAGTGACCATGCCCAAAAAGCACTGCCCCCCCACTGGTCAAACCCAGAATAGCACTGCCCTCCAGTGACCACACCCAGAATGTCGCAGCTCCCCACTGACCACACCCAGAATAGCACTGCCCTCCAGTGACCACACCCACAACAGCACTGCACCACAATGACCTCACCCAGAATAGCACCGCCCTCCAGTAACCACACCCAGAATAGCACTACCCCCTCCATTGACTACACCCTGAACCACTCTCCCCTCTACTGACCACACCTAACCCTAACCCTATACGACAGTGGTCAAAACGTTATGCAAATCTGCTCTGCCCTTGTCCATGTTGTGCTCGACTCGCTCAAATACACGAGCCAATAACTCCTTCTCGTTGTTGCCTACCAAACTAAAAATATCTCATTACACAATGCAGTCTCTGCGCCTGCCTTCCCGCGCCTCTCTCTCCCAGATCACCCTCTACCCATACAGCCTATATCATTACGCCTTCGTATAACCCATATTCTCAATTCTCCGGGCCTCTCCGTAACCGCAGTGGGCGGGGCATTGTGGGCCGGCCGTTTCCTCCTCGACGTGTCGAGAGGCCGAGGAGCATGAGGAGACGTCTTTCCTGCTACCTCCTTTGCACGGATCGGACTTGTTTCCATCCACCGTTACATAATTATGGAGGCAGTGGGTTCATCTTTGGAATAGAGTAATTTCAGCTAACCGGTTTTCTGGGTAATTCAGAAGAATCTGTTTTTCTTTTTTTTTTAAGTGGTGGGAGTTCAAAATGAAACGCTTAGTACAGCGATTCTGTGTGGAAGGACTGGCGGGAATGATAAAGGAAATACTAGCACGCCAAAAAATTTTTATAATAGGGGCCTCGTAAGATTTTAACTGTTCCTGGTCAGCACAAACGTCTCTGAAGGACTCCAAGGGTCGTCTGGGTGGAGGAGATCCAGCACCTGAGGAAGGCATCGCGAGAGGAGCCGGAGTCTGCCCGTGAGCTCCATCACATTCGCCGTCATCATGAACAGAAATAGATTCTGCGGCGTCTCCCGATGGCAGAATGTGAGCCTGGCGACCAGGAGGGGGCGGTAGTGGGTAGAGGCAGGGGACTGCAGGGGAACAGGTGGCCTCACCTGGGGTCCGAGTGTCACGCCGTGGAATGGGGCACCGCACAGCCTTGGCCCTCTGGAGCGATCTGGGCTGCAGCCTTTCTCCTGGTGGGAAGCCCCTCTCTCGCTCGCTCTCAGCAGAGCCCGGCAAGTTGGCTCAGGCCGCTGTGTCTGCTGTCCATGGCCCATCTGTGGGCTGTGACGCCCCAGGCTTTGCCATTTTTGGGCCCCACGCCTGGATTTCCACTTCCTGTCAGGCCTCCTTGCTCTTACCCTGGAGCTAGGCCCTGGCATAGACCACCGCCCCCCTCCCCCGGGCAACACATTACCCCATGTTAATATGCAAGGTTTCATCAGCAGCTGTGTACATGTTCATAGTGTGATGGGACAACGTTTCTCCATGGACCGGGAATG
>JAODKE010000041.1:6375984-6390196 GCA_026779605.1 Mormyrus hasselquistii
TGGAGGCAGGGGGGTTGGCGACAGGGGGATCCTGCGGTAAGTGACGTCGTTTGCCATCGTTCAGAGGGTTTGTGGAAGTTAGCCGATTGTCACCACGACCAAACAGGCAGACAACAACAACGATGCCTTTGCATTTTACAGCCCCCTCCACCCTAACCCACCACAATCCAGACAGTGAAGGGGAGATGGGAAGGGAGGGGGGTATTACCAGTGTCCCCGGCGAGCTGCCCCCCTTGAGCGGGGCAACTTATGTCATCGCTACACTCTTATCAGCTACCGCGGAAGCAGCTGCCAGGCTGTCGCCGTGGCGATCCGGCACACCGGTTCGCTGCAAGCCACACGTCTGCACGCACGCAAGGAGGGGGAGGACGATTTGGCGGCCGCGTCCCGACTTGCTGCAAGCGGACCGGCTCGGAAATTGTATTGGGCGCGAGAACGAAGGAGAAAAGGTGGAATGAAAACGCCTGCTCACTAACCTGCCTGTATCAGAGCCCCGTACCGCATCTCCAGTCATCTGCAGCGTCCCTCGGAGTCAGTTCTCTGGCAACCCATCGTCCGGGGTCGTAATCGGCGGGCAAGATTCCCATCAATCAGGAGGCACTCGCTGATAGAGCGTATGTTAGGAGACCTACTGATGTAAGCTAGTCACCAGAGAAAATACCCAGTCGTGACGCATATCCAGGAACGAAAATAGCAGTAGGGCCCCTAGAGGGATTATACAACAGACTACATTTAGAGGCACTTCCAGCGGCCCGAATCAGGCAGCGCTCACGTCGGCAGCTACTCGGGGTTTCCAGAGGAAGTTTACATTTTTTTTTTCCCCTGAGCAGACATAATCACAGACAGAGGGATCGGGAGAGGGGCAACTGTCCGCCAGCGGGGTCCCCAACACGGCCAAGCTCCCAAGATGCTCTGGGAGACCCGACGGAAGAACGGATGAACGCCTCACCGCACTCCTTCTGGGAATTGGCTATGAATCGCCAGGAAGTAAAACAGTAAAACAGACACCCCTCCATCCCTGGCATACACACCCCCACCAAGCCCCCCTATTAAACCTATTAAAAGTTGTGACCATTCCAAAAAATGGTCCGAGTTCTAATCCTTGCTCTGCACAAAAGCCAACTGATTTGCGACCTTGAAAGACCGGAGCTGCATTTTCAGCGAATTCAGCCCAAGAAGGCCAGCTGCTGAGAGGGGGGGTCCCGTAGACATCCCCAATTCAGAGCGTGTCCAAGAGCGATCCAGCATAGCTATCTAAAACCAAGCGCTACTGTACAACCCATGCCTGGGACCAAAATGTTCGCAAATCCAGTGCCTGTCTAGCTAAAACGGGAACTCCTCCAAAACGCAGTGGGCAGACCAACATGAAAAGGAGAACGAAGATAACGACAGGTCGTCTTGATGGGACGAGACCACTGTGAGCTTGTTCGTTTGTGTCACGAATGAATGAAAGCCAGAGCAGGCGCTTGTGATAAATGACCACCTCTATATTTAGACCCTGGTTAACTTTGCCCTTACCGCAGAAATCCAATTTACACAACTAAAAATACCCTGACCTCTCTCAACCTCGGGTTCCCGATCGACAACGGTAACCTGTGACGGGTTCTCCGACAGAGAAACCCACGAGAGAGTCAAGAGAGTGTGCTCTGTGTGTCTCCCCGCCAGGCAGCCCCTTGGAAAACTCCACGGTCGACGCGTCTTATCGACGGAGAGAGTGTGCCATTAAAGGTAAACACATCTATCAGCAAGCCTCCGAGGGGCCTGCCTGTTCACCACACGGTCAATTATTCATGGAGTTTGTGTGGCTAAGGTGTGTCCTCGACGTGGTGGAGAAAACAGACTGGCAGAAAGATATCACAGTAATAAAAACCCATATTACTATAAAGACAGAAAGTGAAATCCAGCCAAAAAAAAAAATTCTGACATACATTTCGGAGTCTGACTTCAGCTCCTACGGTAATCTTTACGGAGATGGGTAAGACTCATTCTGGCCAGGACGGATATCAGAGCCAAAGATGGCCACGAGGATTTTATCTGGGATATGCAGCAAACAGACAAGAATGAAAGAAAAAACAACGGAGAGGCTTTCGGGAAACAGCAGGAAACAAAGTCGGTGGTAATTTTGCACAGGTCACCTGACTATGTGCCGACCGCCTCGGAACACGCCAGAAGGTTGCAGCGGGCCTGTGTCCCCAGCCGGGAGCCATTTGCGGCGCCCAAGCCGAGCGAGACGGTCAGACACTCACAGATGCGAGGATGGGCAGATGTGCTCGACATCAAGCCGATCCAGCGGAGCGTGGATGAAACACAGTGCCGGGATGAAAGCATCTGCTAGGCAAATGAGCGCTGTGAAGGAATGTGGAAAAAGGAGTGATAACTGGGGTGTAGGGAGGGGGGGGGGCATGGCTGTTAGGCTGCAGCCCCCAGTAGCAGGGCAAAAGCAGAGAGGAGGGGGGCGGGAGGGGGCAGGAAGGAGTAAGCCCACGCATTTCCTGACAAACAGGTGCGGCGCCTCTCCTGGAATTGGGCTCTGCTGGGGTGGGGGGGTGGGGGGTGGTGTAGTGTGGGCAGTGAAACGTGAAACAGGGAGGGGACACAGGAGTCAGGAATCTGCCCGTTCCAGCAACGCAGTTACCAACCCACCCCCCCGTATGAAACCCCCCCAATCCGGCCCAATGTCAGTGCTGCACAGTCAAGTCCGGACCGCCGACGTTCTTGTGGACGCGCTCCAGAGAGAGAACTTGGCCTGCCAGCAGTCTCTGACTGTTATGCACTACAGTATATGGGTATGGGGGGGGGGGGGGGGGGGGTTGTCAAAGCTCTGAAATCTGAAATCTGCCACGAACGATAAAATCTCCTTTCGGAAAGATCTGGTGCTGCCATCCATTCTAAGTGTGACGTCCTTTATGTGTTTTGACTAGTGTCTGGTCCATGAGATCTGTAGGTTCTAGGGTCCTGATCTTCTCCTTCATGGCTAGAAGCCTCATACGGTATGAGCAGAGGCCTTAGAGCGGAATCCTCACCGGTTGACATTGTCGCAATGGTCACAAACAAATGCTATGGTAATTAGATTTGTTTAGGTTTGCAGTTCACCTACGCCCCCCCTGACCTACGCCCTCAATTTTCAATTAGCAGTAACAATATCTAATTTCTGGTTCTACTGGCAACATTCATCTTCATGAAGCCGGTTTGATCTCTAAATCAAAGCAGCTTTAAATATCTTTTTGGAAAAATTAAAAGGCTCTACTGCAGGAAGGCAGTTACTTTCACGATAACGTTCAAAGCATGAGACCGCAGACCAAATTCCTTCCAGCATGGGAGGCAGTCCTGTAACAAAAAAAAACTCCTTTAGGAAGTTGGTGGAAAATGGAGGGAGACTAAGTGAAAACCCATAGCAGCCTTGGAGGAGGGCTCATGTCACTGTCTTTGAGAGCGCTTCGCTCATACGGAGAGACACACACTATATTTCACTGCCATTCAGGGGCCTTTGTATAGTCTGGAGAGGCAGACATCGCCCTATTGACTCATCATTGACTGTTTTCCCTTGGTCCACTCACCGCGTGACTGCTGTGTCGTCTAGAAGGCAGTGCCTGGTCAGTCAAACCACTGTGTTTACAGAGAAAAACAGGCACAAAGTGTTTGGCCTGATGGACCAGACATCTAGCATCGCGAAGGACCATTCGCAAGGCCGTGCACTCAGTACGAACAGAAACATTCCCTGCATTTAACATTCGGAACTTATTTACTAACCGTTCCCAGATTACCTTAAATCTGAAGCCTTGCATTCAATATAAATCGCGAAGCGGATGGTTTGTTCGCACCTTTCTTAAAATACGCCAGTCCTCCATTGGTCTAATCGATTCCTACGGAGTCGGAATTTGGGCCTATCTCTAAGCAACCGGTTGAGTGGGAGGGAGGCCACCCAAAAGGGGGAGTCGCAATCCAAAAACCAGGCAGATTCCCGAGTAGCCTGGACAGATCACCGGGGCACAGGCGTCAAAAGCCAGCGTGAGGTTACGCAATCCCACAACCATTCGCTAATAACCCGCCCTCCCCCTAGCTGTCCCTACTTTCCAGTGCAGAGAAAGGTCAGGGTTTCTCCCAGAAACCCAACCAGCCGCCCATGTCCCCATCCTTTCAATGCAGATCCAGCAAGCAAGAGCTAAGGGAGACACTCATGTTGCATGTGACACCTGCTCCCCATGCAAGTTGAAGTCTGCACCATCTAAACAGCAAGTGTCTGCTCTCCTATTGCCACCCGTACTCTACCCCCCCCCCCCCCACCCCTCCACCAACACTGCAGTGTCAGTTTACTTCAGTCTCTAGTCAAGCAATCCCAATTTTAGCCTTGGCCTCATGTCAGATCAGTTGGCTGACTCTGGGAATAAGCAACAGGGACTTCCCAAACAGAAGACCCCTGGAGTGCATTTAGTTTTGACACCCCCCCCATGCAACACAGTCACTCCCCTTCCCCAAATAAACTGGTGACCTTATTTCGTTCAGCATCTAGCGGACAGCTGCGGATGAAAAGTTTGTTGTCAGTCTACGTTGAACAGAATTCTGCTCATCACAGCAAATTGTGTCTCAGTGTCGGACGTGAAAACTTTCCTGGAGGGAAAAGATGTTTAATCTCAACTAAAATTAATTTATTCAACAGCATAATTCATCAGGGGATAAACATGTCCATTTTATGACCACAGATGGCAGGATGGGGTTTCTAAAAAAACTCAGTATCATTGGGGTTGCATCACACCACTGCCAATTAACATAATCTCTATTTTATTGGGGGTTCATTTCCAGCCAATTTTACTTATCCATGGCTGGATCTCAGCTGAGCTCTGTGTGGGAGGAAGAGGAAGTGAGGGCCCCCCAGGGCTGGAGAAATACAACAAAATAAATCTGTCTCTGACAGAAACGTTTAAATGAAGACGAAGCTTCGAACTACCCCATAGCCATGAAATGCAAAGAGCCGAGGACTGTACCATGGGGAACACCGCAGCGTTTCTGCAATGCAAAGCCTCCCCTTGCCGCCCGCTGCATTCAGCTTGAAGGTCAGGAAGCAAACCGATATTTTATGAAGCCCAGCATGAAACTGAAAATCAAGTCTATCGACAGATAAGATTTAAAGGTAAGAACGTTTCACATTTTGGCGGCACAATGGGAAACAGTTTACGCTTCCTGGGCTGGGCCTTCCAATCCCGCCTCCCCTCTGTGAGTGTGCAGTTTGCATGTTCTCCTCACATCGAGGGAGTTGCCACTGGGTACTCTTTTTTCCACCCGCAGCCGAAAGACATCCATGTAGGTCAACTGGTGTAGTCCATGTGTCATTCAATGGACTGACATCACAAGGTGTCCCCTATCCTGTGTACCATGTGCAGCTTGGAATAGGTACCATGAACCTGACGAAGAACAGTTGAATTGCAACTGAAGAAACTAATAAAGAAAGCTAATCCTAAGTAGACTGAAACATTTCACCATGCACAATAACGGAGGTTTCAATCTTATTCCACACTCACATCATACACACACACTCTCTCCAGGTTCAGTAAATCCAACGTGCTTCTCTCGTATTATTATTCACGCACGGATATTGAGGGATAACCTTGAGCAGCCAATTCCCGACAAGCAGCGATAGCTCTGCAAATAAGGTCTTGCTCCTCGGACTCTCCATTCCGCCTGGCGTCTCCGCTAACCAGACTCACAGCTCGTGCCGAATCAATCGAGGAGGGCAGAACCCTTCGCTATGCAGAAGAGGGACGTGGGGGTCAATGCGGGCCATGGCTCGGCGCCCATAGAGGCACGTCTTCAATTCTGCAACCGCTAGCGGGCAGGAGTGTTTCATGCAGGCGTCGTAACTCCCGCAAAAAGCCGCCTGGCTAACCTCACCGCTTCAGCTCCGGAACGCCGGGCATGCCTCCCACGTCACAAATAAAAAAAAAAAAACTCAAAGAAACGGATTATCGAGGCACCGTTTTATGAATTGAGATTCATTCGAGCCTCCGAAACGGCATACCCCAGAACTAGGTGCTACATTAGCGCTGCAAATGGCCTATGCTCTGGGTCTTGGCGAGGAGCAGGAAGCAGCAGAGGTCTGTCTGTATAATCCTACTTTCTGGAGACACCACAAGGCTCACGATGACCGAGAGGTTTGAATACGAGCGACCCGCTCCTCTACACACACTGCTCCCTCGGCAAAGGACGGATTTATTCCATGACTCCTCTCACTCTGTTGCATAACCCAGAGAGGCATGGGAACACGGCAATAAATATCCTTTAGTAACCCAGGCGGTTTTTGGGAAGAGCACTGACTCACAGATTTATTTTGTAATTCGTAAAATACGCAAACTTTTATGGGTTTATTCATCTTTCGAACTTTGGAAGTAACACATTTAGTGCCATTTGGTATTTAAACAGCACAGGCTTGTTCAGAATGGAATTTTTTTTTTGGTCTTTTCAGCTTACAGCTCAAAGACTTTTTACAGGCTTTTTACCATCCTCTAGAAGTACCATGCTAGCAGAAGGGTGGCTAAAATTATCAGAAAATGGTTGTTTCGTTGTGTTTCTTTTTTTGTGACAACTTCAAAACACAGAGTCACAGCCCAGAGAGTCGCATATATGGGTTAGCCATTGGCAAACGATGCCTGCGACAGCAAACCACGAGCTGTCAACATCTGAGCGTGAAACACCACTGACACAAACTCACGACCTGAGGCCAGTCTTTCCATTAGGGCTTTAGGCACCAGCTGTCAAGGGACCTGTGGTGAGTTTTGTCTCCGTGGGAAAGGATAGGACGCTCGCCAGGTACACAACAAGCATTTGTAAAAGGTTCACATAGATCTAGTTACCATACACTTCCGCTATGTCTGAGGACAAACCTTTAAGGCCAGGCTAATACAACAGAGGGGGTAGCTCTCATGCTTGCAGAAGCAATGCAATCCCATAATAATATGTAAATAAATATAAGTAAGTACAAGTACAAGGTAGGGATACAATAAAATGCCTTGCTGAGAAGAGGACAGAAACTAAAACAGGATGGATATGGCTGAGGGTGGAGTCCCTGTCAGCATGCTGAGCACAGGGGTGATTTGATATTTACATCTGATATTTTACAGCGCCCACATGGGGTTATTGATCCATAGCTTTGTAAAGCCACCCGACTCCAAAGCTGCATAACGCAAGAAACTAGGAAGTCACACGACAAAGCACACGTTTTTTTTCTCCTCTCTGGGGATCCAGGAGAGTAACCGATGCCGATTTTCCGGCATGCGGCTGCTTCTGGTTTTTCGGGGTAACCCGACAAACTGAGCGCGACCTTCGCGGGGACACGGTCGGGCGAGGCGGTCATCCTCCGCTCGTCACCTGACAGGCGATGCCCCTCCCATGCGGACGCTGCGTCCAATCGGAGTCGCAGCTGTCATCCTGTTTGCCTCGGACCTCTAATTAAAACCCCAAAAAGCGAACAAGGTGACTAATATGCCTTTTCTCTCCGTCTGCTGAGGCAGAATAGGGAGACGCCGAGAGAAATGAACCGTTTTCTCCACAGCTCCGGCATGAAACATGCGTACGGTGATATAACGCTTACATAAGCCACCTGATGCTGGAGCCCTCGCACTCATGCTGGTCGCCGCCGGCTAATTAAGCCGTGACCGGTGAGGAGAACAGAGGGAGGGGGCACACTAATTTTAGGCTCCTTCCCGGGTCCGTTGGATAATCGGGGGGCATTGAGGCAGGGAGCTTCAGAGAAACAGCTGGAACGAAAGGGCCCACCAGCCAGGGATGGCATCCCTCCCCACACTCAACCTACGGGTGACTTTGCCCGAGGAAGAACAGCACCGATGCGACCCTCCCCTGCTACTCCCCCCCCCCCACCCTGAATTGTCATGGGCACAGCAAGAGAGCACACCTAGTTCTTAGTACACTGATGTCCAGAGATCACTGAGGGTAGGGGGGCTCGTTTAGCAAACTGATGTATGTTTTACTGAACATCCATAACACGTCTCTCCTCCACAGTGCCTCAGCAGAGCAAAGTGTCATCCATATGCACTGATCCCAGGCTGGGCTAATGACGAAGAGGCTTATTTATGCTGCAGTGCAGCCCTGGGTGACAAAGGAGCAAAAAATAAATGTGGGGAAAAAAGCCTTATTAAAAATAGCGCCACCATGTGAGCAGCTGCGGCAGCACGGCCGAGCATCAGCGTCTGACAGCCGTCCGCCCGCCAGGCCCAGTGCCGCACGGGAGAAAGTGAGAGCGAGCGGGACGGGCAGGAAGCGAGACGGAGAGAGAGAGTGAGAAAGAACGAGAGAGAGAGGGGCGTGGGCGGCGGAAGGAACGTGGGAGCGGACATGCTGCGTGTTGCCAGGCAGCTGAGTCTCCCGTCATAAGGAGGGGGGGGGGGGTCTTCGATAACGGGCCCCAGGGGTGGGGGGCCCCCAACGGCGAGGATGTCGCGCCTCGACGCTCTCACCTAGGCTCCGAGTGCGAATGAGGCCCACGCACTTCTTCCCACCTTTTTTCGGATCGCGGCAGCTGCCTCCTTCGGGCGGCTCTGCATTTTCGGCTACGAAAAAGCCCCCGTGCGCGATGTCGCTCTTTTTCCCTGAGCGCATACATGCACGCTGATGCTTTGGCGAAGCTGCCCCGGAGCCCGTTACCAGATCACAGCCTTGCATGTGATGATTTCCGACTTCTCCGCGCTCTTACATCCCACAAACTTCACAGGGCGGCATTCGCGACCTCTAATTAAGAAGAAAAAAAGCCATTTAATTACAGTACCCCTTTTAGATATATACACTGACGAAGAACACCTATGAATTATAGTTGAGAGGCATCCTTTCGGAACAGACGTCACCGCTGTTGATTATTGTGATCTGCTCATCCCCGCTGCTCCATCGGAAAGACGCGTCGCTGCCACTGATCTGTTTTTGCGAGGGGGGACATGACCAGCTGACTATGTCTGCGCGCCCCCCCCCCCCCCGCAGAGAGAAGGGTTGAGGAGTGGACCATCTTCTGGCACAGCACAGGCCCTGAGGGAATGTGGGCAAACACACACATGCATGCACACACATGCGCACACGCGCCAGCCCGTGTCTTCCTGGGGGCACCCAAATTAACCCTCCATTATAGTCCACTGGCTGCCAAATGGAGGGAGACGACGACTTTGCAGCCCCTGGAACAAAGAGCCGCAAGGTGACCCGGGGACCATCGTGACCCGGGGACCATGGCCACATCGGCTCTCCACGCATGCGGACGGCCGCCACCTCGACATTCCCGCTTACTGAGATCGATTCCCATCTCGCCAGAGGAATCCGGAGAATTTTGACACGGTAAAATACCTCTTTAAACAGCGCTTCAAAAATCCAGCATTCCAACATGAGATAGAGAGTGATATCTGTTGATAGACATAAATTTCCCATCTTTATTATTTCTTTTTTCGCATTTAAAATGTATTTAGCCAAGGTTATTCTCGTAAAGTATGTCACCTTAGGGACTGGTGTGGAGGGTAAACAGACCGAGCATCATTAGAATTCCCTAAGTGACAGATACGAGTCAGGGGCATGAGGTGCCCCGGGGCATCCTCCTCCTTACCGATACCAGTGGCCCGTTACCGCCACCCCAGCCTGAAAGCGGCCCCCACTCGCCCCCACCACCTGGCTGGTCACAAAGCCAAGCCCTCAGCTCATTCCAAAACACTTTCCGAAAAACCTTTGTGTGTAACAGCGGGCCTGCAGATAAGATGCAACTCAGGCTTAAATCCCGAGGTTTGATGCTGCATTAAAAAAAATGCCACTTTCAGAGCCGTTGCCAGGGCCACAGATGGGACGGGTGGGGGGGTTTGAGGGAGGTGGTACAGGTACAATATTTGCCAAAAACAATGCATTACTTTCACTTAAGTTCTTCCAGTTTTTTTCCTGCGTATTCCATGTGGACAGTGGCTTCTGCCTCAGTCTGGCAGGACTATGGCTGTCAGAAATTATAAATAAATGACATTTCAAATTCAACTACATACAAAATATAATCATTTAATAAAATATTCAAATGGAATTAAATATTATAGAACATATCTGTAGTCTTTAGGCAAATATTTCACTCATTTGTTACATTAGAGGAAAAACACGCTGGGTGCTGCTCAGATGCTTCAGTGTCTGTATGTGTGTGTGTGTGTGTGTGTTTGTGTGTGTGTTAACTGGGCGAGAGTCAGTGCAGCGGGCTGCATCAGGGAAAACTCCGAAACTGGAACCCCAGCTGCAGCAAACTTGCACCGTCCGTAGCCACGCCCCTAGACCAACTAACCCCGCCCTTAGCCCCGCCCATGTCGCTTTACGGAAACGCATTCTCAATGGAACAACGCCAGTCCGATAGTATGTGCGTGCTGACCTTTTCTACTAATTAGATGGCGTGCGTATTACCGCTTTACTGGCATGAACAAGCCCTTCAGACAGACCGAATGCATTTTAAACCTGGCAAATGCGGCGACAGTAAAAAATTTTAAATGTAATGGTGCCGATCACACCGCGCGGGTATATACGCAACATATGCCCTGCAGCACACAATTCGGAGCACCTTCTAGTAAATGTTTATCAAGACGTTACATGGCAGTCTGATGTCATTAGCCCGCCGCGACACGGTGTCCCTGCTGCTATACTCATGACGTTGCCGTGTAGCAGACAGGGTCCTGACAGACGAATTAGTTACCACAAGCTAAGAAAACATGCTATTGTTTACAGGGGGAGAGGGAGGTACGCAATCAGGGGAACTGCCATAAACACACAGTGTGTGCGTGCGTGCGTGCGTGTGTAAGACTAAGCACCTCCCTGCAGGTGGCGCAGAGGAGAATGCGCCCTTTGTTTGCTTCTCCTGCATGTAAATACAGAACGATGGGGAAGAGCGAGCTATAATGGACAGAGTGTTAGGGAACCGCTGACCCCACATGTCACAGGGCAGGCAGAAACAGAAAAGGCAGTTGTGAGAATAGGAGGCTGTAAACCTTGATTCTGAAGCACACCCACTGATTGATGTCGTCAAACTATATAAATCCACAAGATGCCTAATGGAAGAAAGCCCATGTGCAGTGACAGCAACGGTCACAGTTACTGTCTTTGTCTTTCATTATGTTTTTCCCGTACTTAGCTTGAAAGGGAAACTGAATGTGCTATTTGTGATTTCTGAATTTTGATACTTTTTTGCTGGTGCTGATTCCCCTGCCTCCCCCCTCCCTCTCTCCCCCCCCCTCTCTCTCTCTCTCTCTCTCTCTCTCTCTCTCTCTCTCTCTGTCTTATTGCTGTCTCCCCTCTCTCTGCCTTTAAATATCAGCCATGCTGTGAGCCAGAGAAACTTCCGCCCCCCCCACTAAAGCCCTGCCTTCTGTGAAATCTCGGTCTAATCCGCGTGGCTATTAGAGAGTCCAATCCCCTACCACCCTCATCCAAAACATGTCAATATCTGCAATGTGTCACTCAGCTGGCGGGCACTAAGACCGTCGGGCCTCGCAGGGACAGGAGCAGCCGCGGGGCGCGGGTGAGCACACGACCCGCCGCCGCTGCCCTCAGAGACACGCTGCCTTACAGCATGGGGCTCTGTCTCACAAGCGAGCGAAAAAATCCCGGCCCTGCCATACTGAGACAGGACTGCTTTTTAAAGCCCAGGAGAGCCTGTCAGCTTCCCCATGGGATGACAGGCAGCCTGCGCAGAAACAGGAGAAATCCACCCTTAAGTCTATAAGTGTAAGCGTCTCTAACCAGAAGGTTGTTAGTTCAAGTCCCACCAGGGGACAAGCTGGAGAACCGTTGGGGAAGGTGCTTAATTTAAAATGGTCCACCGAACACCCGGAATGATAAGTATGCATGGATAAAGGCATCAGCTAAGCAGCCTTACGTCTCTAAGAAAGGCTAAAAAAAATATGTCAGCGATATAAAAATGTGGTTCGGACACCATCTCCGAATTCGGCCCTGTATCGTCAGGGTAGCATCCTCTAGCTAATAAGGCTGAACTGATTATGGGACCCAGAGAGACGTCGTGCCCTTTGAGAGGCTGGAGATGACATGTAATCAGTATCCCCCCCTGCTCCCCCCACCCCCCCCAGTCCTGGCTCTCCCTCACTGCATGTTTCACTGCGGTGGTCGTCCAGGGGGCGCCGCTGTAGTGCGTAAAAAAAAATAAAAATACAGACTGTGTGAATCTGATCCAAACTCCTTCTCGGTGGGGAGGAGATCTCAAAACAGCGGAAAAACAGGGCAGATCTCATCACATGTCCCCGGTTAAAAAAAAAAGGAAAAATCAGTACAATGCCTTATAAAATGGAAACATAATTTGTTGTACTTCCCTTCACTTAGCTAACAGAGACACTGTGACTTGGGACAAGGAGCTCCAGCAATAAAGGATCGACCTCTGACATCTTTAACCCCTTCATCCACCACTGGGGGCAGCCCTGCAGTAAACACCAACCCAAGCTAATTGATCCAATTAAGCATCATAATTGATCCAATTAAGCAGTTAAGAGTTTGGGATTAAGCATGAAAGGGACACCGTAGCCCCCTGGGATCGGTCATGAGCCGCGTTAGCCGCAGGATTACCGCAAGCGAAGGGAGCCGGGGGTGGCACCAGGTCACAGCGGGTAAGTGGGGGGCACAGCGATCACCTCAGCCTGCCTCTGATCACACCCACATGTAGTGGACAGGCTCCAAATGGGACAGTGAAGAGTAGGAATGATGTCACTGCAAAATGGAGAGTATGACCGCACACGACTAAGTCACACAGGCTTCCCTCACCATTTCAATCCCTACTTTTATTCACAAAAATAAAATCAAAATATGTACATGTTTAATGTATAAAACTGCATAATATATATACAGTAAGACCCTTACTTTATAATATGCCACGATTATCATAAGCTATATAACATAATAATGACTAGTACTATTAAATGTCTGGCAATGTAGAGTATTTGTATGCTGGTCTTATTTAAAAGAACATTAATATATCAGTGTATATACTTATTCCTTTTATTGTAACTGGTGTATGAACAGTGCATACAAGCAGATAATTAATGCATATTCATCCATCCGTCCATCCTGCATGTTGGTCACGGTCACAGGGAGTCACCCATCTATATATTATAATATGCATATGAACACATAATTCCTCACCGCTGAATGCTGAATGACATATTATATGTGGATAAATATGGCCGATCTCTGTTGGGATGTAAAGCGCGGAGGGCCACCTGGAGGCGCCACAGTGGAAGCGCAAAGAGGGCTCGAGCAGTGCCAGGGCCCACACTGTGACCGGCCCAGTGACTTGCAGTCAGACCCAGAGAGAGCGAGCGAGAGAGAGAGAGAGAGAGAAACCGCGAGCACGGATTTCTGTCACAGATGGCACGCGACAGAAGCGCCATCAGGGTTCCGGGCTGTGGTGCCCGTGCGGAGCCGGCGCCACGGGAAGACGTCTCGGAGCGCCGAAGGAGAAGCGGAACGTCGCTCTGGAGTCTCTCTTCCCCGGCTTAATGAGCTCCACAGTCACACTAGAAATCTCACCCTGCTCTCTTAAAAAATACACGTCGTTATTGTAGTGGCTATGTCTGCCTGCCTTCTTAAAAAAAAAAAAAAAAAAAGATTACCGCATAAATCAAACCTCACAACTGGCATTTAGAAACCGGCTTCAATTATTCCAGCACTTGCGACTGCTTTTAACTGCAGGGGGGACAGTGTCGCCGAGAGATAACTGGGGACAACAAAGAGACGTCACCCGGCCCTGGCATTTGCCAGATTTATTTCCCGTTGAATGTCATGGGATCTAATCTGAATTACTGCCTTTTTCCGGGCCCGACGTACGGCCGGGAATCAGATGGACGGTCTGCCGAGGCCGCGGCCAGAAGACCGGGCCCGACGAGCAGGGATGCCTCCGGGGGCCGGAGCCGACAAGGACCCCCCCTCCCAGATCACCTTCACGGAGTACGGAGGATGATAATGAAGAGGCAGGCTTCCAGAAGGGGGGGGGGGGGGTGAAATACTGCCGCGATGACAGCCTGGCACCGGGACGGGATCTTTGAAGGGGCGACTGGGTGCATTCCTCCTCGTCCTACTCTGCCTGTCCCCCACCCCCCCTTCACATCCTCACTAAACCCCCTCCGCTCTACCACCCTATCACCCCCACACCTTCCCCAGGCTTCTGTAGCCGCACCCCCTCCCCCCCTCCCTGCCCGGGTCCCGTGCTTCC
>JAODKE010000041.1:6396931-6413208 GCA_026779605.1 Mormyrus hasselquistii
ATGTTACGGAGGGAGGGAGGTGGGGGATAGCGGGGGGGAGGGGGGAGGTGGGGGGGGGGGGGGGGGAGAGGAGGTGTTGTGCAGAGTGTGTGCAACGATATCTGTAGCAAAGAAATGAAGCAGGCAGCCTATTAATCAAGTGGCACAGAGACATAGCCCCAGTGAAGGTTAAATAATTGAACACCCGCCTTCATAGCCCTTCTTGTCCATGCCCTATCGTTTTCCCGTGAGGGGGGGTGCCTGTGTCTGCGATCGCCTGTATCATACACAGGGGACAGCGAGCCAGTACCCCACCCTCTCTGACGGGACAGCAGAGTGTCACCTCTAAAAAAGACCATGCTACTGACAGGGGAGTGGGGTGGATCAGACTCGACGGGGACGCCTACACCTGCCACGCATGCAGAGGATAGGCGCAGAGCAGATGCCCACACAGACGAGCATGATGGCCGCACGTGGGAGCACACGCCCACACACACACACACACACACACACAAACACTCACGCTGCCTTGCACTCCCCACACATGTCGCGCATAGAGACCTGCATTGGTAACACGTGCAGTAAGCCGCCCACAGGGATGCATACATGCACAGCCTGCAGGCCTGTGCAGCACAAAGCCCTGCGACCGCACCGGGAGCTGATGGCAAAAATGGGAACCTTAACGACGCCCCCCCCCCCTCCCCGGGCGCACCAGGGCAGCTTGGGCACAGAGGCAAAACCGCAAGGAGCACCACCACATCCGCCTGAGGTCTGGGCCCCCCCCCTCCCCATACCAGCCGGTGGGGGCTACACCCCCCTTTCTCATCCACCAGCACTGCTTTCTTTTTCCGACTTTAGGTGGTTGTAGGGGGACAGAACGCAGCCAGCCCCTCCACCATCCAAACAAGTACTCCAAGCTGCTGGGAGCATGTGACATAGTGCCCTACAGTGAACCCCGTGCAAACTCTCTAGGCGTCCGCTGCAGCCTCCGACACAGAATGAACCATTATTCTCAAATCCGAAGTGACTCACAGATTGACACGCCAGCCACCTCAAAAGCTGGGCGTTGTTACTATGGCGATTCGGGTACAAGAGCAGTGCCCCCCCCCGGGGAGCACGAACTCTTGGGGCGGCAGATCCTGCTTCTTGCTCCCCTACCCCCGGCAGACCTGCTGCGACTGTAGAGCTGCGTTAGCGCGCGGGGCACCGTGTTGGAAAACCACAGCGGGCAAGAGGAAAACAACAGGCTTCATCAACGCTCCGCACAAGCGGAATCTCCGTGAAACCGGGAGGACACACCTAGGTTACTGTTACACCTCAGAGTGGGGCTGGAAAAAATGGCGAGACCAAGACTCTACGGCATGTTTTTAAAACCACTGTGTATTTCAAATGCATTAAGCGTGGGTAGACGGAGCACTGTCTGCTGGAGAAGAGGAAGCAGCTTTATGCCGTGTATTTATTTGTCGTGATGTGGAACATTAAGACACTCTGGTGCGGAGCAGAGGAAAAATCCAGTTCAAAACAACTATCAATATACCACTCTTAGCAGGTGTCTCTCTCTCTCTCTCTCTCTCACACACACACACACACACACGCATATATAACCTCCACTCAGCTTTTCGCGTTTTATACGGCTACTCTGTCATCAATAACATGTTATGCTAACTGATTGAAAAAAAATAAGCATCTAATAACGCACAAGAGATTTTCCCATCCGGATCTGAACTTGCAAGCCCAGGTTCCGGTCAAAGATCGGGGACCCCTAAGCAAGTGAAGGCTTCGCGGGGCCATCAAGAGTCCTGCGTCCTCCTGAAGCGGGCGGTAATTAAGCCAGAGGCGGCCGAGATGTAACATTTTAATTTACAACTTAACTTGCTGTAACGCCCCCCCCCCTCGTGCGTCTCTGCACATCTGGAGTGGAAACAATGCAAATGACGGGCGAATGTGTGCACTCTTAAGGGACGGCGGAGGAAGAGGGGTGACTTTTCTAATTAATCTGCACTTTACACATGGATAACCTGAAAATAATATCAGCGGTACCTTACATGGAATTATAAGTTGCATACATTTTATGATATTAATATTATATTTCTCAGGTCTGTTATACGTCTAATGACTAAATATTCAGCTAGAATATAAAAATACACATAATTTAAGTAAAAACCTGCCAATGCGGCTTCAAAGTTGAATTTGTCCGGTTTCCGAACTGACTTCTGTGTTGCATATGGTGCAGCGACCGCCGTCGACTGCTGGAAACCCCTTGCCGCCGCCCTCTCGTCTGCTAACACGTCATGGAACATTCCCGGAACGGGCCAGCGTCCCACCCACCTTCCTTCTCCCAGAGACGCGCACACATACATACGGTTTACATGCAAATAACAGACCGGGGCGATTTATACCCAGATCGCGCTCCGTCCACAGCGGCGGACGAGCCGGGAGCACGAAAGACTGTGCTTCAGGTCGGAAAGTGCGGAGGGGAATGCGCGCTTCCGGTCGCAGATTGAACAAGTAAGTTCATTACAAGGCTTTTGCCCGCTGCATCTGCTGTGCAAATTCCTCAGGATATTACGCAACATTCTTAATCTGCATGCAAGCAACTGGGATTTCCCCACATATCCGAGTAAAACGGCACAGAACCCCCTACACGATCGTATTATTCAGCAGCCTGTGACAAAACGTTGCAGCAGAGTTACGCTGCTGACCCACTGTCAAATCACTCACCTTGTCACATTTAAGGTGCATCCAGACACGTCCAGCTACATCCAGAAAGGAAATGTCAACCCTTTGCCAGCAGATTGTTTAATAAGTCCTCTCTCTTTGATGACCAAACAGTCCGGATCGTTTCGGGAAATAGGAAGAGAAGGCGAGAGAATAACTAAGCTTCGGGCAGACTTCTCATGACATGTAGTGAGTGTCGTTCTTCAAAGACGCTGCGCTTCTAGCCGCCAGTGTACGGAAAAAAGAAGATAAAAACACTGTCACCGGATTCCTCCTCTTTGCGAAGTTTTTTGAGCAGCCGAAGCTAGAGAAGGAGCCTGCGATCAGGAGACAGACAGGGTTATTCCTGGCACCACTTCCCAGAATAGAAATGGGGAGAGAGCGAAGAGAGCGAGCGCGCGTGTGTCTGTGTGTGTGTGCGCTCGTGTGTGTGCGCGTGTGCCTGTGACGTCATCGGATCCCCCAGCGCGTCCCGGAGTGAGGCTGCGGCGAGGCGGCGTCAGGGAGAGATGGAGAAAGCTCCCCGCCAACCGCCTCCTGGGCACTCCGCGCGCGGGGAACTCCCTCGGTGCCGCGGCCGCCGCGTGCCGATCCGCGGGACTGGAGGTACGCGCCCTGTCAGCGAGCTGCGCCATTCGCGCGCCGTGCAGTGGCGCGCTCCATGTCCCCAGCCCCGTCTGATCTGCCTTAAAATGCTTAATTATCACTGATTAGTCTCATGTATAGTGCGTAGTTCCGATTATTAAGATGTTCTGTAGGATGGGAACAGCTCTTTAAAATGTAATACATTTTCTTACAAACAAAATACGCGATATGAGCTAGCTCCTTTTAACTATTAGGTAGCCTATTTTCGTTGAATTACATCTGCGTATGCACCCAGTATTAAAAATGTATTACTAAAATAATGCAATGTTTAAGACGTTTACTTAACCATGTGTTGTCTGTTCGTTTAACTTAATTACTTATTCATTCCATTATTATTCTGAATCAGAATTGTACGTGACATGCTGCTTGCCGAGCAGAACACCAGACAAGACACAAGGCAGTTCTTATCAGCCAATTACTGAGGAAATATGCTTTAAATTAACTTTCAAGCAAACAGCATGATATTTAAATGAAGGAACCTAATGGTTTTAATTCAGGTTTCCATGCAACCCGTATAAACAGGAAAAATACCAGTTATGCCTCTGCAGCTGACTGTCCTGCAGGAACACCCCTGCATCAGTACATCCTGGAGATTTTAGGACACGTTTAAATCTGCGCCGAGGACCTTGAGGACAGACGAAGCTGGTCACCCGTGAATTAGACGTTTCCTTTCGGTTTCGTTATGGCTTGGCTCAGATGAATCAGTTACGCCGATTACACGTATAGTTATATTTCATAGTTGTAGGATTGCTGTTGTTGTTGTTTTCAAATTATGCCTAATTTGAAGCAATTCCTAGATTGCTTACAAAATCAAAGGAAATTTATGTGGGACGATGAACACTAAGTTCTGTGATAAAAGCTTTTATTGTTAGTTACATACACATCTTACGATTGTAATTTCAAGCAGTAGGTTTGCCGTTTTTCAGTGCTTCAGTTGCCTTTTGGTGCTTTTTAAGTTGCTAATTTGTTTCGGGTGAATCACGCATTCAGCTTAGATCTCGGATTCCCCGCTCGTCTTCCGTAATTGCCCTAAGATATTGTAAACCCCTGTTTCTGGGAACCGATTGGGAATATCCCAGCCTCGCCGTCACATCCTGCAAACAATTTACGGGGCTGGACTGACGAGGAAGGTTATAATCTTGCAGCCCTTCAGAATCCTACCTTTCACTGCATTACAATGGCTTAGTCATACACAACATGGTTGAAACGGGTGCCAAAGAGAATCCCCCATAATGTCTGAGTGGGAGCACCGGCCACAGTTCATTGAGATCAGGACATGGATCATCACATCTTACACCTGGTGGAATACACTGCATATCTGAATCTTAAGGGTTGACATTACACTACGGATATACTCTGTGTTACGTGAAGACGATTGGGACAAGCCTTCAGCTTAAATGCTCCCATTGTTTTGGGGCTGTAGACCAGAATACCTAATTTAAGAATGTTCACACCCATTTATTTAATTTTCATGCTTCTTACTTGTTTTGAACCTGAGATTTATCAAGACACACCCAAGTTTCTAGGAAAAGTGAAGCTGAGCAACCGGCTACATATGTACAAGAAACTATGATACTCTTATGCAACCAGTGTTGTTTTTCTGTGAAATTCTCCACCGTGACGCTTTATGGGTTATTTGGTGCAGCCACTGAAGTCACAGTCAGCCACAAGACAACCCAAAGGCCATCCACTCAATGCAAACTCACAGGAAGGTTCCCGAAGAAGGTATTATGACAATACCGCTTAGGGATATGTGTGTACAAGGTCAGGATTTCACCTCTGCGTATGCTTGATCACAGCGGTGTTGTACAGCAATGCTTCCCAGGTAAAAAAGGAGTGGTTTCCAACACAATGGGTCTTTGACATATTTTTGATTGTCTATGCTTACTCACCAGATGTCCCGCCCCCTGCTTTTTCTTAAAACTCTTCTCCTGGTACTTTTTTTTTCCCCCTAGAGCAATCCTCCACCTTTCACAAAGCCCTCGGACCTATCTGACTAACAGCACAGTCAGAGCGCTGTCATAAACAGAAATCCCTTTTCTTCTTGCGGGCGGAGTTACCGGGAAATTACATAAGGACGGCTTGATCCTGACAAAGTTCAATCTAGCTCAAAGGTAACACAGGGTGGTTACGCGACGTGAGAAATTACTTTGGCTTGGGTTCACCATTGTATACCTGTCATTACCTGCTCTCCCATCATAAACCACTAGGATCAACTCCCTGAGCTGCTGATGCAGCCGTTCTTAGGTATTTCTGCACACAGTACTGAATTTAGACAGCATTATACACTACCTTTGCAGCCCTATTGAGTTTTTAAATATATATATATATATATATATATATATATATATATTTCAGTGCTGCTTAGCTGAAAGTTCATTGCTGAAACATTTTTGCTTGATTTTAGTATTACATTTTTGTACAATCAGGCTTTGGATTTTCTTTTCATGTTGTTCTCAAGTGCAATTTATTTATTTTCTACAACCGCCTTTGACTTGATCGCCGGAGGTTACCTGCCCCTACACCTGCCTGGATGCTGCACTATGAAAACATAGTGTGCTGTCCTGTGATGCTCGGATGCATTTGTGCGCACGCTGCAGGTCACCTACAAATGCAAACTTCAATTGCAGCACAGTCACCTTTCCCTGGTGACGACTGCTACACCAGTATAGAATTGAGTCAGAGCTGTGGTCAGCGGTGGCCAGTGGAAGTGATGAACAGGTGCAATGCTAATTAGAAATGAGAACAGGAAATTCAAATAGTAAGTAAAGCATGTGCTATGTGTTTGGTCGCACGTGGGCAACTATCTGAGAATCGTCAGCTCCGGTGCCGTTCTAGACGATGAAAGGCTTTGCACTCAACTTTTGACGTGCTTAACAGAGACCTCTAGTGGTTGTACTTCGGCTGCGCCTTCTTTTGTACGAGTGTCATTCATGTCCTAGCAAAACACGACGGACTTCCAATAGCTAAAAAATAATCCTTATGGAAATTTCAACTCCAAACAGGTAATTTAACATTACATGTGAGGTACTCTACCAAACAGGTAGTTTAAAATTAATTTGCTTGAAAGGAATGTAGACCGCAGGTCTTCCTATGCCCGATATGAACTGTTGGAAGATGGATGGATGAATGGATGCAGGAAATGTACACACAGGTTAAAATTTCCGTCATTAGTAGCAGCGGCTGAAAACCAAGGCATTCTGCTGGTGATGGTATCCCTCCTGAGCCGGACTATATTCACCATCAGGAGCTGAGCCACCATGTGCTAAACACATGACATCCATAATGTCTGGTTCAACAGAACAGTTCCACTTTGAAATGGAGACCAGAGCTTGCACAGGACCATTTCCACTGTTCGAAGATGTTTGCATTGCTTTTAATGTCATCTGACAAACCACCCTTGTCTGTACAGCAGTGGCTCGGCACAAAGTTCCGCCTGTAGTCCCGCCAGAACATTCCGTGACCTTTGTATTCGCACAGGGTCGCTGGATTCCTCTGCCTCTTCGCCCGCACATATCTCCCTTTTTAATGACAGTTTCATTAATATATTAATATATAATATGATTGCCTATAACTCATTTTGAAATATTCATTGTGTATTAATAAAGGTACTTAATCCTATTCACAGGGGTCACTGCTACCTTCGGGTTTCAAATAGGCGTCCCGCTGGGATGAAAGGTGACAGACGTGTGACGGAACTGGTGCCCGCGTTGTCACCCTTAATTTAGGGCCATACTCAAGATGGCCGGCGTTGACGATGCGTGGTCAACAATGGCTATCCGGTTGTATTTACTTGATGTTAATGATTAGTTATTCCTGGAGATAAGCCATTCCAGTTTCTCATCAACTAAGTTAACCACTTGTGATGAACAGAAGTGATCATAACCTCAAAAAGACATGGGGTGTTTCTCAATAGCAAAAAGGCAACGATTGTACTTGTGGTCTTGGCAAGACTGATCTCGCTAACTTGCCTCCCAAGAACAAACATGGGATTGATTCGTTTGGTGAGGATGCAACTGATATATCCTTGATATTTGAGGCTTTCCACCTGTACTTGTGTTCTTAGTATTGGACCTGCTCTTCAGCAATGGAAGAAGATGTAAAACGGGTACACAAGGACACACGCACCATCAAGTACACATATTGAAAAACACCTATAGAGATAAGCTTGATTTACACCCTCAACCTGAACCTTTTTGATTGGATGCTTCTGGCTGCTGATGCCATTTTATTCTCAGTGTTATATGACTTGCTACCAGTTGCTTCTAAATCTCTGGAAAAAGGCAAATAAGGATACCATAGTATATGCGATAGACGCGGGTTGTTGATTCAGACTCGTCTTTGGGAGAAGACAATGAGGGGGACGGGAAAAAAGAACCCAGTACAAAGTGTGTGGCGTTCCAGAGCGCGTCGGGGAAATGGGCTTCCAGAGAGCGGCGTGACTAAAGGGGACGCAGGCAGCGTGAAAGGCAGGCTGCCAGCGGCACGGGCATGGGCTGCCGTGCCAAGCATTACACCCATTATCTCTGAGTGGCCTAAGGAGCAGTGGGCTTTTATCCGACGTGATTAATGCGTCGCACAAAACGGACGCTTCCGTTTTAACCGGGGCACGCAAGAATTGCGGGCACGCAATTCTCAACAATTCCGGTTGTGCTCTTTGATCAGCGTAGGGCTGCAACCCCCCCAGCTGAGATTTGAACACATGACCTTTTTGGGTCGTTTGGGTCCGCTGGTTAACTGCCGTGCCGGCTGCCACCGTACACACGCCACCGGAGGCCCATTCCGGATTTCCGTAAGACGTCTTTGGTGTCTGCTTTCTGTTAAAAGGGGGAGTGGGCTCCGTGAGCTCTGTAGCTTGTTCCTGCTAGCCGTCCGTCAGTTTATTTAAAAAGAAGAAGTGTTTAAATATGGCCAAAAAAACAAGATAAACAGCCATTCAGTCACATTGAGCTCATGATAATAGGACCACTCGTTTAGAGATAACAAACAGCAGATGATAAGCTCTAGTCTCCGGCGCAGTTTGTGTTGCAATTGACCATGTGTGATGCATGACAAAGCGAGTGCACGTTTGTGACACTGTCGGCTTTGTTTTTATCACTTCCTGGGCATCACAACTCTTTTTTTAAAAAGTCCCAATTAATCTTCTCCCTTGTTAGCTTGGCTTATGTGATTTCACAGACACTGTTTGTTCAAGGCCTTCTCTCTTGGTCAGGTGGCCCCGCAAGAGGCAACAGGCCACCCATGTTTTGGGTGCGGGCAGCCATGTTTTGACCCTCCTGCTAGCTGCCCCCCGGAGGAACCCGGCTGCGTACCCCTGCACAGAGCATCCTGGCTACCAAAGATTCCACTTCCCGTCTCCAGACCTTTTCACTGTCCTGTCTCAGACTCCGTAGGCTGGAATGCACATTGTGACTACATAACAACAAGTGCCAAGTGTCCTTCCAGATGCTAATAACTTCCACACGTCGTTTAAAATTTCAGGTTCGGTCATCACCTTCCCTTCCCCGTGAACAGAGCCAGACTTTTGGTACCATCTGGGCTCCCCGGATTCAATATAACAATCTTGGTTAAGATAAATCCGTTCTCGTCTTTTTCGTTTGACTGAATGAGCCGTTCTTGCACCGACATCCTTGGCAGTGACTTTCTTGTCCACCAGTTGACAGTGAATCATGTGTGGCTGGACCACATCAGCGAATCTTACAGCATAGACGCGAGTCTAACGATGCCTCGATTCATTCAAATTCCCACAAACAAGCTGCTCCCCGTTCAAGATCCCTATTCAGCCAGTCTCTGGCCCCAGAAACCTCATTCGATGAGGGGTTCAGGTTCTCTGCGGAAGATGTAATAGGTAGCTTTTGCACAGTCCAATCAACACCTTTGCAGAAATACAGCTATCTGTGATTAACAGCAGTGTTAAATCAAGCAGTTTTATGAGAGGAACTTATCACTAATTAGGAGGTCGGGACAAGGGCAAAAGAAATGCGAAAGACAACAGATGTCTGCAGGTCCTGCTCATTAGATCGATGGGCCAGACTTTGATGTTGGTAAATAAACACAAACACCAGTCTGATGCCAGCATTTGTATATAACTATTATACCAAACATCCTTAGGCGTTCATGCCTAGTGCTATTTTAGGGTTCTACTGTAATGTACTCACCAGACAGGGCTTTCTGCCCTTGTCCTGGGCAATGTGGACACACTTCACCTAGGGATACTGCTGTTTTCCACTTATATAGAATGAAAATGCATCAAGGGACTGCATTCGCACCCAAATTAGAACTGCAGGCGAACAGATAGATGACGTAAATCTTACGTGAAATCCAAAGTGCCTCAGTCGAGAAATTTCAAGCCAAATAATGGTCAGGACTGGAAATTAGCACAAAGGGACGGTTGCGATGGGACTGAGGTGGAGAGGGAGTCCCTCTGTGTTTCATAGAGAAGCAGACGGGTCAGCCGAGCCTCTACATTTGGAAGCGGGACTGATTTTCAGCCATGAGGTTGGGCATGGGGCTTTGCTTCTGGCCGTGACATCTGCTACTCACATGGAACAAGGCTCCCAAAGTGGGGGGGGAGGGGGGGGTAGCACAAAGTGCCCTCTGGTCAGAGAACAGCTTTTCACCACCACAGCGCACAGCATGTTTAACAGAACAGATTGACAGATATGTCTTTTCATTCATTTTGTCATTACATTTAAGCTATACAGAAAAATACATCACCCCTCCACCTCTATGTATAAGATTATTTCTTCGATCACTAATTTACTGCATATCGAAGTACACGTCTATCAAACAATAGCTACGTGCTAAGAAAGGAATGCAACATGGAAAAAAAAAACTTCAATAACGTTTAGCTGATGTAAT
Source organism: Mormyrus hasselquistii (assembly GCA_026779605.1). Taxonomy (NCBI): domain Eukaryota; kingdom Metazoa; phylum Chordata; class Actinopteri; order Osteoglossiformes; family Mormyridae; genus Mormyrus; species Mormyrus hasselquistii. Next base: position 6,407,135 of record JAODKE010000041.1, read on the forward strand.
CAGAAGTGCTTTCCCATACTGAAAGTCCATCTCTGAATCTAAATATCTCTCTCCTGAACGTTACACAGCACTTACTGTTGTCAGGGACTCATACAATTAGATACAAAGGCCACAAGAGATATTTAAATGCCCAGGAAAAGTGCCACAGTGACCTGTGCCGTAGGACATTAATATGGGCCTAGCGTGTTATGGAAGGACTGCGCAGTCTCAGGGCCCAGAGAGAGTTCTGGAAACACGGACAGGCAAATACATCAAGCATGCTGTCTGCACGGGTTCTGCTAATTCGCAGAATCCCCTCAGTCTGGGTCTTTTTCATTACATAAGGGTCTTGTGTCCAGCGCTGGCACTTGTGCCGATGTAGCTGTTGGGCCCCATCACGGGTTCGAGTCCCTCAAGGAGCCCTGCTCTCGCGCTCTCCATCACGGCACATGACCTGATTTTCTGCAATCAGACACGCAGCCGTGTCAACACTGGCCCCTGGAAGGCAGACTGCTCATTACCGCAGGCTCTGACGCCCGGTTTAGCTCGCAGAACGAGTGAAACGTTCCAACAACCTCAGGTGCATGTTTGTGTTTGTTTGTCCACCCCCAGAGATTTACATAACCACTGAAGCCCCATCTATCCATCGCCTGTCAAGACAAACCTGGATCTAGCTATCACGCGAATAAGTCTCAGTTATAGTAAAACAGCATTTTTAAATTTAATTATTATTTATTTGATTTCATTATATTTAAATTGTATTTATTGCGTTATATTTTTATAGTTATTGTCTTAAGTTGCCAGTATTGTAAGGTGAATCATGTGTGATAAGTGTCTAGGACTATTTACCACAAACCAAGTCTACCTGTGGGTACAAATAAAGTAACCTGACCTGATCCACTCCCCGGGACCACAGGCAGGGGGGGGCCCTAGACATTTTCGGCCCCCCCACCCCAGATCAATCCAGTTATATCCCAAACATAGGGCCCCTTGGAATGGTTTTCCTCCTTTACGATGCCCCCGAGCGAAGTACACAAAGCAAGGGATGGCAGCCCGACGCAGGGTGCACACAGTTTAGGGCAGAACCACGAATCACGGCTCTCTGCATCCGACCGGCCCTTTCACCGGGATCAGCGGTGCGTGAAGTCCGGCCCGCTACACGGCGCTGGGTCTCCCATCCTGGGTTGTTCTCTGCCTTAATCTACCGGGAAAAGGGTCCGGATTAAGAGAAATACGGAAAATGGGTGGAAAGTAGGTGCATAATGACAAATGCAGCGAAGCAAATGCAGCTAGTATCTGCAGAAACATTCACGATAAAATGCGAATCTGTTACTTAACATCCAACTTTGCTGCAAAGTTCCTGGAGTCTCTCATGAATTGAAAAGAGCTCCTTGTCCTTGATGCCCGCGAATGATGCACCGGCGTCCCAGAAATGTATCTTTCTACTACCCAGTGGTGGATAATATTGCCCACAAAGATGTTTTACCGTTGCAATCCTGCCCCACCCAGTAAGCAAATTTTACCTCCAGCTACCAAATACTACCCCCAATCTACAATCCTTTGCCTCCGGTGAGCATTATGCTTGGGTGGCATCTAATTTTTAAATTCTTTTATTTAAATAAGGCTTCATTTAATCTTGTACTTGGAAATAGTGTACATAGAATTAAATCTGGTTACAATGACTCTTGCTCAACTTCAACCCCAGTCCGCTCTTCTGAAACTTTGAAGCGCAGTGAAATGGTCCATTGGTTAAAAAGTGTTGGGGACCCACTGTTCTAGGGTCCTACATACATCACACCATGGGGCTTAATAACCCCCAGAATCAGGGTATTTCTGCCAAGTCAACATCAGTTCTTCCTAAGAACCGCAGCACCATGGTATCTCTGAACATGAAAATGTAAATCTCGCACCAGATAACATTTACACTGTCGCTAGTCAGCTGATGCCGATGAGATCCCCTCCGCCTGCACGGTTTGATGTGGCCCTTCAACCAAATCACTCCATATCAATCATCATTTTTCCAAAGTCATCCCTTCCTATAAGCCGGGAATTAGGGGGGGGGGGGTGAGAGGCGCCTCTTCAAAAAAGGGCCTCTACGGATTGCTTCGGAATTGGGAATGTCGCTATTCGGTTACTCTTCCTGCTGACTGAATCTCGCTGTGTTATATCCATGTACATACTGGCAGTAGACGTGCATTGAGGACGGGGTCCATGTAGGTGGGGGGAGGGTGGGTTAGGGTTAGACTATGCATTGCTTGAAACCCCAGAAAACAGCGTCATGCCTGCCTGCCCACCCCCCACTCCGACTAACCACAAGGGAGCCAGCGACAGCTTGCGCTCTCTGGCAGCCCCCGGTCTGCTTCCTTTGCACTAGGCAGCCGTTGCCGGGGCGGTTGCCGGGCGGCTGTTTGCATCTCCTTCTTGAAAAAAAACGTCACGCGACACGACAGGCGAAACCTTCGTGGCGTACGCTGGCACCAAGGGCCCTGGAGAATCTTTAAGTACTTGGTGTTGCGACACGTCGAAGTTTCATTTCAAGCATGGAACATGCTTCCGGGACACCGTACGTAGCTTGGTTTTGCCGCAACCATGTCTGTTTATTCAAGGAATGGAACCATTACTTAACCATTTCAGCAAACGTGCAGCAGAGGCAGCGACCCTGTAAGCCACATCACTCACACCTCTGCCAGTCTCATTCTGTTTTCCTTCCTTTTTTATTAGTTTCAAGAAACATACAAGGTGACAGTAAATCATTAGAAAGGAAAGAAAGAACAATAGAAAGGACATAAGAAGACAAAGAAAAAAAAAATCAACTCAAAAAGCAGAATGACAGAACCATTAGGTTATTATGCGGTATATAACTAATGTAAACTGTCGAGGTTGCAAACTGTACTTTAGCCATAGCAGTGGGCATGGGCTGTGTGTGAGAATATATGTGTTTATGTCCTTCTGTGCGCTGGAGAAGATCAAAGCGATACATTGGAAGGTAGAGACGGAAGAGAGGAGAGGCAGGGAGCAAAAAGAAGGTTTCTTCTAGAAATGGACACCTGGAACATATGGAAAGTTACATGCACCGCTCCATTTGTCACATTCCACAATGATCTCGTTCTTCTCAGCCTGACCTCTTCTGCAAACCTTGTCGGAGGCTATGCCTGCCACCTGGCCCAGAACACCTGCATAACCCCTCGTTGATGTTTGAAAAGCTCTAGGCAGAAACATCTAATCCATGATGTTCTCGCTGATGGTTCTGACTGGCAGCTTCAGGTGACAGATTTCACCCTGTAATCTCCTTGGGCGCCTCAAGAAAACCATGGGACTATAGACTTAGAAAAATGCATTTAAACCAGGACATGTTTTAGCCTTCGTGTCGAGCTCGATGTCATTCCAACGGTTTTCTGGTAAAGTCATTTTTAGTGTTATTCTGGTTTATCTTTCTGTTATGGAGAATGGGTTTTAAAAAAATCCCTTCTTTAAAAATACGTTTTGATTTTCATGCTCTCCTAGACCTGCTTCTACATTGGTTATTGTTGGCAGCCTTGTTCCAAAGAATCCATAAAACTTAAAAAACCACAGTGAAGTGCAGACTACACACGGTCCATAAAACGATTTTACATGTCAAATGTTGAGAACGAGTATGGCGCTAAGGGAATAATAAATCCACACAGGCTAGTGTATGATTTCGGAAAGCGGCTTTTGTGTTCGAATCGCTCCAGAGGCGGAACGGCAACGGGGATGGACCCGCAGCACGGGAAATTGCTGTAACATTTGGTATTTTGTCGCCGACAGGAGAGTCCGCCTTGGTATATGACGCCGATCGCGATCATATAGGTTATATAATGCTGGCGCTGGGGAAGAGAGACCCTCACAAGACCGCTCCCCGGGGAAATTCCCGGAGTTCCCAATGGCCAGTCCGCGCCTGGAATGTTTCCAGTGTCACTGTGGGCCAGCAACGATTAAGATTACTGATATAGGTCCACAAACAACACAGTTTTACGGTTAAGTACAATATAAAAAACCTGCAACTATTATACATGGATGTTACAGTCTGCGTGTGCAAAATTTTAACATCCACACTTTAAATGCAATTAAAGCAAGGGTTCACACTGCCTTCTGAGAGAACGGAGCTTGTGTGAAATCCCCGAATATATGTTTAGGAAATGATTTTGGCAAATTACTCCGTTAAAATAAATTATAATTCAGTTATGAGATGAGATGAGATGAAACAGATTTTATTTAATTTTCGGATGGGCCGCATAATATATGGACGACAAGTAGACCTAAAAATATAATCCAGTACACACTTTGCAGTAATCATTTTTGACTTTGCGAAAAAAAGAAATGCAAATCCTATTAGGTGAGGAGAAGAGCCTCGGAGATGATGAAATTTGGCTGTCGTCATTGCTGCAGTACGGGTTCAGCCCCTAACTCCCGGGCACAGACGCTCAGGACCACGGTCTCCGTCACCATGACAACAACATCCCCTCCTTCCCCGCACGCGCTACGCGCACTCCTCTTACGTCGCCTCCCATTTTTGCATCCCGGCGTCACCATCCCCTCCTTCCCCGCACAGAAAGATACCCACATAACAACATCATTGCATCAAGAGGATATAGCCAAAGACGAAAACGAAACGAAAAAAACATGGCGCTCATCCCCTCCCAAGTTTTAAGGGTAGCGATCCTCCTCTCCTATTTCTCCATTCTCTGCAATTATAAAGCAGTTGATATGCCCGCTCATCAAACTTACGGCGGTAGCTGGAAGTTTTTAACATTCATAGATCTGGTAAGTGTCCGTTGTTCTCATCATGAGCCATGTTGAGCGATGAGTAAGCGTAGAGATCGTGGTGGTCGCATCTATGGTGCTGTTGTGCGATTCCTTACCACATACCCTGAGCTGGAACCGGGCCTCTTTAGACGTAGTAATGGTGGAATATGCATGGTTTCAGCCTCGTCTGTCTGGTGTTTTCCTTTTGCAATACACATTAACATATGAAGCCAACACCCATCCAAAGAACAACCCCATCCCCCACCTTTCAGACACGGTGCGATGCCTCATTGTCTTTGCTGCTGTTGTCCCTAGTATCAGAATTACGAAACGGGACCCACCGATCCCGAACTGGGATGTTGGAAGATGCCATCGAGATGCGACAGCAACGCATAAACGTGTGTGATATAATGCCAGGCAGCTGCCATTAAATAAACTTAATTTTGGTGGGTACGAAACAGAAGCAATAATGTCGTGCAATTCATTTCAGAACAAAATAGTGTGCCTATTTAATACGGATTTTACGGCTTATTTAACTACAAAGACAATGTGCATGTGGTTATGAAAACTAGCATATTTACCACAGCCCCCAAATACACAGATATGAGAGACAGGCACACACCCTCCACCCCCTACCGCGATCCTATCTGGATCTGCTCCTCTACCGGCTTCCTCTCAGCCCATGATGCCCTGTCAGTTAATCAGATCGTGACTCATGTTTTCCACATTAGAATTCCAGCTTTTTGAACTCGTTTTAATAGCAAACGTGAACAAATACGAAACAGGCCAAGCAGAAGTAAACAAGTTTTGATCCATCGTTAATTAGAGCATCATTTAATCTGCTTTGCAAATGTCCGCTCAGCAAAACTTCTTACACTTTTTCTGTCGTTTTTTAAGCGCTAAACTACATGCATGAATGGCCTGTGTCTTACGGTAAAATACTCAATTTATTTGCATTTCCACTGAAACAATTACTTTTGAGCTGTGCGTCTTAGCGTGGCAGATGTCTTTGGTTTTGTCTGTTTTTTTCTGGCCATATTTAAAGCAAAAGGGAAAAATATTTTTAAATAGCCTGTTATGGGTATGTAGTTCCCTGGTATAATATATGACAAAATAAGCAATCTAATACCTTGGAAAAGCAAGAACTGTAAACTCAGGGCATAATTCTAATTTTAACATCTTACATATAAGCTTTCAAACATGTTTGTACCTGTCATACTGACTTCTAGTTGTTTTTTTTTTTTTTTTTTTTTTTTAAATTTGCCTTATTAGATTTTTTTTCTAGGAATTTTTTCTCATTTGAGATGGTAGACGTGTTGAAGTTTATTAAT
>JAODKE010000041.1:6428247-6441125 GCA_026779605.1 Mormyrus hasselquistii
CCCTACCCGGCGAGCGGTGTTGGCGGGATTTTTCCCACGTCCCCCCCCCCCCCCCCCCCCCCCCCCCCCAGCCTCCACTCTCCAAAATCCCCCCAGCTTCCCAAACCCCTCATTTAATAGCCTCTAAACGAGGCACCTCCCCTCCATTTGTCGATGACCACAAGATGACTGCTGGGTGTCATATGATACTGTGGCTGGTAGGCGCATCTCTGAGGGCAGGAGCAGAAAACACGATGCCCAAGGTTTAGCCCCGGTTAGGTCGGCGGGTAGCTGAGTATCGCACATAAACCTGTAACGCTGAGCGTGGACCTCACGCGTGTCATCACATAGATCCGACCCACGGTGGATGTTTTACTTTCTGTGCCTTCCTGCCATCATGTAAGTGCTATTATTTTGCATGTAAATGCAACCTTTTGTGGAGCACGGTTTGACAGATGGGATCTTGTTATTATTACTGGCAAATGTCCAACGCCGAGGACATACTGTACTAACGCTCGGCTCAGCTAATGCTGCAGAGCAGCGGATAAACACAGCGGAGACAATCAGCTGTTTTATTTTTTGTGTGTTTCAGTAAGCCATGGCACGCAGGAAAGAATTTAACTCCGATTTTGAATTAAATCCAGATTTTTGAGATATCACATTATTCTCCAGGCAACTTCGGTCAAGCTTTGAAACTGCACTAGGTCAGGACATTCTGGATCGTTCCATGTATAAAAGAAATATTGGCTGACATATTTCGTTTGTGGGTTTTCTTTTGCGGAGAGCACAAAGTGGCTTGTATTTTTAAGCTGAGTAGAACTTACCCGTGCAAGAGTTTTTGAGGACTGTACTCAAGGCCACACCACCTAGGATTTGAACTTCCAACCTACTCAATATAAGACCTTTGCCATCTGCTGTCCCATATGTAGTAGGAAAATAGCTACAACGGGGACAGGAAGGGTCCCTCTACTGCCCTCCAGTGGCACCTTCAACCTTCATTTTATTTGTCCTGCAGCGTCCCCTATGACACTGGGTGAACGATCATACCCCTGGCACAGGCGGTCCCAGGGTTTGGATGCTGGCACGCGGCTTGTGTCAGCAGTGCCCGCTGCTGAGCTGGAGATGGAAGGGAACCTGGCTAGTGGGCTGTAGCAGCCAGCCGGCACTGCAGTATGGAGCAGTATGGAGTGCCCTGCTGGCGCACTGAGGAGCGCGTCCGGCCCAAGCCTCCTGCAAACCTCCCGTTTTGTGTCTCTTGATCGTTCGGATGTTTCATGGATGCCTCTAGACGCCATTCCGGTCCTGCTGTCAACAGTCTGTCCAGTTTGAAGAATTTGAAACAAGGACACGACCGCATTCTCCATCATCAGAGCGATCCCGAGAAGACACCCAGTTGAGTGCGGTCTTTTCAGATGTCTCCAGTCCTGCGAGGGGAAGAAAGGAAGCGATGTTCGTATCCCTCTCCCCGACTGGATGCCTCTTCGCAGGCTTGGCCTGACTCTGCATTTCTATGCAGGATGTCAAGTCACTCAGTCGGGTCTTATTTTAGCCTTTTTCGGTGACCCCCCCCCAGGATAATTGAATGTGGCAGGCCTCCTTCACAACCCCAAGCCTCCGACTATCGGGCCGAGAAGCTCTCAAAGATAGTTTTTTGTGGCTTGGCAGAGGGAGGACTAGCCGAGTTTGTGGAAAGTCCCTCGCTAGCATGGAGAGCTCTTAACATTCCACTCTCTCAGGAAGGGTCAGGGAATTGCAACATGCACGGCCAGCGATGCGAAAATGCGCCCTGCCACATTCGCATTGCGGTGGGGTGGGAGCCGTCGAGTAACGCGCCGTGAAAATAAGGAAGCATCAACCCCCCCCCCAACAAAAAAGAGCAGACGAGAATAAAATGCTTTTCTCAATCAAGCTGCACGCATGAGCTCGGGGAACAATTAGGAAAGGGGGGAAGGAATCAAACTATTAAGCGGCCATTTTTTCACAGTCGAGATGAGTAAATATTTTCTCAGTTGTCAAGGATGAGGTAGTAAGCCAGCTATGTGACCATTTTAATGACAGCGCTTAGACAGGGAACTGCACATAGTAGTTTTTCCAGACCAGGCGCAAGATCCAGATCCCAAGAGCGGGACTGATATTTTACACGGCTTCGCCTGAAACGGCTGTGAAATGTTACCGTCCCCCCCCCCCCACCCAAAAAAAAAAAAAAACAGACACTTATTGATCGTTTCTAAGTCATTCCCCAGCAGTGCAGAAAACAGACAAAATAGCTATGCAGGAACATGCTTCAGGAAGGAGAGGCTCTTTTGGTACTTCAGCCGCCGAACACGGCCTTCGTTTTCCCAGTTCCCCAGACTGATCAAACCAGGAATGCTTTCACTCTGGCTGTTTTAACCCCACAGGCACCTCAAGTCCACAGCGTCGGTATCTCGCCCCCAGGAGACCCTGAAAAATTGCTGATTGACTATGGCAAAAATGGTATAATGGTATAAAAGTCCAGTTCAACATCTACAAATTCTCAGTCATGACCCTACCGTCTTTTGCTGATAAGCAAATAACAGTGCTGGAGATTTCAGGTCCATTTCAGGCAAATAAACACCTTACTACTATGTTTGAAAAACAGTGGTAAACAAGCAGGTCAATATCTGCTAAAGGGCAGTTGATATTGGCTAACTTTAGGCACTCCGGGATCTATTCTGTAGCCTTATTGGAATTTGAGTTATCCCTTTTGCTGGCTGCACCTGGGAGTCCCGTAGTGGTGGAATACAAATGACATAATGTCACATGACCTGTCTGTGTAAAGAAAGCAATCATCCATGCCATTTCTGTATGACAGGGAGGGACACCCTTCACCCTGCCTGTGGGATATCCAGCCAACTACGGAAGACTTTTTGTACAGCCTTGGCTAATGGAGAAAGTAAAAAAAATGTAGAAAAACTGAAAAAGGTTAAACAGATCTAACCTTGCTAATACAAGATTTCTAATGATGGTCAAGTGGTCCTTTCATAGTTTCTGTCAAAAGCTAACAGTGCTGGACTCAGAGTATTGTGCTTTTGTGCAAACAGACATTCCAGTGGAACCTGCTACTATTATACGAGGGATAAGAGGCTTGGGTATCAGGCTGAATAGCCGACCAGCAGGTGTAGAAAGACCAGTCCCCCCCCCCCCAAGCCACTGTGCACCCAGCAGCAGAGGACTCTCATCAATGCACTAGGCTGATGTCAATCCCCAGGCTGGTAACGTGTCTTCCAGCTGAGGATCTAAAATTACGCCGCTTGGATGTGACCATTGTGGAAAAATACGATTCGCTCAGAGCAACAAAAAAACTCTACGGCCGAGTTGTTCCGAGCAAACCTACGTATACCGGCTTGCGTGTTCCTCAGTTATGTGAAAGCGAGAAACGGCCCACAAGCCAGGTCAAGCAGAAGACCACAACGTGATGGCATAGAGTCAATCTCCATCTGGACACATGTGTGGTCTGTTTTATCAAGCTCACCTGCTATTTTTACAGCCCTGTTGGGACAAACAAGCCCTCTTGTAGCGTAACTAGAACAGACAAAGTATGCTAATAAAACTCGCAAAGTTCCACAATCTGCTGTTAGAACCCTGAACTGACCAAGCTCTGGCACATGTGGACGGCCAACATTTCTCAGTCCAAATAAGGAAATCCAAGTTTAAAAGGACAGGAGCTGGCAGTAAAGCTCTCAGCCCATTGTTTTCTGTAACTTAAAAATCTATATGAGCTACAAAATCCAGTATACAGGATTTGAGCAGGGATTCTTTGCTGGAAATGTTGGGGGGGGTACTTTGTGGAAAGCAGCTACAGACATAAGTGACCGTTTTGCGAGGTGATGAGGGGGGGGGGGGGGGGGCTTTGTCTTGCGGTGATCTTTCCTGTGCAGGCACACCGCTTCAGCAGGCATGTGGAGATGATTGCAAAGTGATCTGAAACACGAAACCTCCCCGCTCCATAAACTCAGTCCATTTCGCTGACTCAGTGAAAACGCGCTGAGGGAGCAATGCCGTGATACAGCCTGAGCTGACCCCTCCTCGTACTGACAGTGCTTGGTGTATTCAAGGGTGAAATGCAGCTCCAAATACAGGGTGAAGAGCAAGAGTAGAGGCAGAGGATGGAGTAACAGCAAATACAGGGTAAAGAGCAAGAGTAGAGGCAGGGAATGGAGTAACACCAATTACAAGGTGAAGAGCAAGAGTAGAGGCAGGGAATGGAGTAACACCAATTACAAGGTGAAGAGCAATAGTAGAGGAAGGGAATGGAGTAACACCAATTACAAGGTGAAGAGCAATAGTAGAGGCAGGGAATGGAGTAACACCAATTACAAGGTGAAGAGCAAGAGTAGAGGCAGGGAATGGAGTAACACCAATTACAAGGTGAAGAGCAATAGTAGAGGCAGGGAATGGAGTAACAGCAAATACAGGATGAAAAGCAATTTTAGAGGCAGGTAATGGAGTGCTGATGACTAGCAACTAATGTGGCAAGTACTCATACTGCAGATTTGGGTGAGGTAGAGGTGTCATCTGATCTGCAAGAGTGCCAAGCAGGAAGTGTCTGAGATCAAGATCTGTGGAAAGGAGCTTTTTACGTCAGTGGTGGTAGATGCGGACACTACAGATAATATGGAGCTTGTCTCCTCTGCATTTTATTGTAATATCACACTGACGCTAAGCTGCTCAAACCCATTGTATCATAATGTCGAAACTGAAGACACTTAAGAAAGCTATGCAGAAATCTGTCAAGGATGGCCTTTCTCTGTGGGTTTGCCGTGTTTACAAGATTAACGTGGCAGTTAATGGACATGACAAACACGCAAGTAAAAGAATGTGTCAGCACTGTCGAGCTTCAACAGGGAAACGGTAAATTCCCTATATGTTTGGCTGCATTTTTGTGAGCTAGTTTGGGAGTTAAGTTTCTGTATCACCTACAGCCGTGTCCCCCTCTGTCTTGTGCCCCTGTAAGTCAGTAAATCACGGCCTAGCATGAGATCAAGCTCATTAGCTAATTATCTCCAAGGGGCACCTCTCACATGTTCCAGGCGTGTAAATATCAGCGCTGGAAGCATTGTAGCATTCATGCTAACGTGGCATTGCCTCTATACACAGTTGTAAAACTGCACAAATGGTGTTTATGTCACCCGAGGTACTTCATTTGTTGTACTGAAGGAGAAGAGCTTCACTTTTCAGTTCCAGCGCTCAGGGGCTGGTACTGTTTCTGGTCCGGAGCCCAACTGGGGACACAGCTGTTAATGCCTTGGGCAAGGAACCTGACCTCAGCTACTCCCTCGTTTTTTTTTTTTTTTTTTAAAGAAGGAGGGCAGAAAAACAGGCACGAACAGGTTCCAGAGTTTGTCGTTTTGGTCGAAGGCGTCTGCCAGTGATTAAGTTTGATGAAAATTATAGACCTTTCCATTTTCAGGAATTAATGAGCGCTGGCAGGGAGAGTAAGTGCCAGACTCATGGGTCCCTGAATTTTCATCTGGTCAGTCGAAGCACATTAAGTTTGATCACTGAAGGGACGTGGCTTTGGTGCCAGCGCACCCCCCCCCCGGCACCAACACAAGCTCCCCCCGGGGAGCCCTTGTTCACCATTCAACAACTTCACCTAATTCATATACTTGTTAACTGTGGTTATTCGGCTAATTAGCTATTTTTTGTGTGACTGTCTTTTTAATGCTTTGAGTAGGCAGCCACACTTATTTTAGTCGGGTGAACCTACCGGATTCCGTGTGTCCTTGAACCGTATTTCAAATGAGTAAAATGGATAGACTGCACCCTCAAGGTTTTTGATGAAGGGCATCAATGAGCCCTGTTGTCGTGGACACTGTTTACACATGTTTGAGCGCCTCTTAGGAGTTAATTGACTCATGGCGTGGATGTAATGTGGAGCCTGGTCTCGTCCGATGGGGAGATCGCGGCCTAGTTGATTCCGGTGTTCCGAAAAGCCGTGCGTCACTCCAAATGAGTCCACCCCCCGCAACAGCGTCAAGGTTTCCGACGGCGACGTCAGCACAGCCATTCAGCTGGGACACTCCTGCTCCCCACTCGCCCATGATTCAGTAATCATCTTAAAAAAAAAAATCAATCTCGAAAAGTCAGCTTAATCAACGGGGAGGACTTAATTGCTGCTTGAGTGTGCCTGACCTTAATAATTACATACTGTGATGGGGGGGGGGGGTGCATGGTTTTTGAAGTGGGTGGTGTAGGGGAGAAACACTCTAATGTCATATGTGACAAGCTTCACGATTGAGATCCAGAGAGGTGACCTTCTTGTTTCTTTGTCCTTGTTATCAATGGCACAGGAGTATTTGTGATTTGTGTGTCTGTGTTTTTTCTTAATCGCCCGGAGGCCACATTGGATAATAAGCACCTGCCTACATTCTTCTATAACCTACTCATGAACCTCCAGCTGCTCAGGCCTGTTTTACCTGAGTACTCATCAGCACTCGGCTGAACCAGTCTGTCATCAAACGCATAACAAATTAAGCAGTTGGCAGAAGCTGGCAAAATAGATCACCGGGGAGGTTTAAACCCTGACTAGCTCTCAGACACAATTACACAGAGAAGTGGCACGATTTTGCCAGAACCATGAACCTGGCCTTTCTGACAAAAAGGGAGAGTGGGCATGTTGGGCCGTGGGTCTGTCACCCTCATCGAGCAGCAGGGGCCGGCAAGTGAAGGACAACCTGGATCGGGCCTGGAGGAGTTCGCCTGAATCCTCGATCGGCAGCACTTAGAGCCGTTTGCTGTCATCGGTGTTGCGCTGTCCGCTTTCTCCTGACAGCATTTGCGGCTCTCCTTCAATCGCCTCCTCTGCCGAAACGCCACAGTAATGTCAGCCGCTTCCGGAATCGCTCGTCCGCCCTGATGACAGATCCTGAAAAACCGCGCGCTGCAACGTAGGCTCGTATCGGCTCGACTGCGGCACTACCGGCTGTATGGATTGACCCCCCTCTTCCTCCACCTCCTCCTCCTCCTCCTCCCCCCAGGTCCGGGGCTGTAGTACAGCACCATCTAGTGACAGCTCGGCCGGGTGTTGTGCACGAGGGAGCGGATTTTCTCCAGCAAAAAAAGTTGGAGGGAAATTAGCTCCTGGCGGTAATGTTCTGAGAGGCACTGGACAAAAATACCACAGCTCCATACAGCCCGTAACCAACGTCTCACACATCCTCCCCTCCCGTGCCGTCGCCTTTCCGGAGAATAAGCAGTTCCTCCCCGACCGCCGTTCATCTTTAGATGAAGCCTTTTTCCTTTTACCGCTGTACACGACCACCTCCCATTAATAACAATCATGAATAATACAGAACAATGTAACACTGAACAATGAGAATGTATACAGCAGAATGCTAATGTGGAGCAGTGAACCTGGGCTTTGGGTTGGGCGATCTCACTCCAGGGAGGGGTATCAGAGGGGCCTGGATACCCTGGCAGATTTACCATTTGGGACTCACCCCCCACCCGGAAGACTCTATGTACTGCGGGACACATACGCGGGGGGGTATAGTTCCATGTCCTTAGGGGGCTCAGAACTTCGAGTGATGCCCCTGACTAAGCCTGACTACCCCACGTACGTTTAGGATTTCATGGCGGAATGACCGGCCTACATGAGAAGCCAAAGCGAGATCCCTAAGGGCGATTAGCCATAATTCAAATCAAGCATGGCCAAAAACCTTATGTCGGCTCGGTAATTAGCACTTACGTGGCATCTTATGCGGGCTTCCAAGGGACTCCGTGCGGCGGGAAAAAAAAAAAAAAACGCTTCCGGTTAAGAAAAGGCAGCATATGGCACAGGAGTCTAAATGCTAATTTCCTGTTCTTTCTGTGTTGAGAGGATCGCCGAGACCTATTATTTTCATTTCCTGTTCAAGTACACTTTTTTTTTCGTCGCGTTACATAACCGCGTTCTGGTGAAAAGGGCAGGTGGTGTACGAGCACCAAAGTGAGTGTGACTCATGGGCACGGACAAAAAAAGCAGCAGAGATGTGGAGTTTGCCTCTTCAGAAGCGACTTATTGAATTAAGCCCCGGCAGCAGCCGCGTGGGACGCGTGTGGGAGCTTGGGTAGTACAGCGCAGGAACATGGTGTCGAACCTCGGGCCGGACGGAGCTATCCGAAGCTGATTTATTTTTCACATTGTGAACCAATTCCGTAAGCACGCTAGCGACCAATATTCGGCGTGCGAGGCCGGGCTGCAGACGATCAGACACGAGCCCCTTCCGACAGGGGTGCGCAGGAAGCTAGATGGCGGCTGCAGGACTCTGAGGCGGGGAGGGAATTTTCCAGAAGAAAGCAACGCCATGCACCCCTGTCTCCCGCTTTCCTGTAGGAAAAGAATAGCACCATGAAATGATTCAAATTTTATAACAGTCAAGATGGTCAGGAAAACCGAGTTGGCAAGAATCGAACATGAAACTTCAGATCCGAAGATAAGAAAGCAGATGGAAATATGTTTTAATGCGGATGGATAAAATCCATCCATTTATCACTTATCCTTGAAGAGGTCGTGGGGGGGGGGGGAGCTTATACCAGGAGACATGGCAGGACATAAACACACAATGCAAGTTATTTAGTATCACCAGTTATTCCGAAAGTGTGTCTTTGCACGAGGGGAGGAAAATAGGCAGCTGAGAAGATGCCCATGTGATAGAGCGAGAACATCTCCAAACTCCACCGACAGAGCGGGAATCGAGCCCCCTGCCTGCAGGCGCAAGATAACAGTGCCACCCACAGAGCCCTCATGCTGCCCAGATGGATGAAATATATTATATATGTGTATATATTTGAGAACAGTTTTAGTCTGGCACATCCTGTAAAACTTATCACAGAAACGTGCAGTGTGGATAATATTACTATTTTCTTTCTTTTTTAGCATACTACAGTACTTCCCTTCATCCTGATCGAGATGAGAACAACACACCACAAGTACCCTAGCAGGTTCTGCGGGCTGCTGGCAGTGTGCAGCTTCGCTGTGGGGTATGTTCTATGGTAAGTGTCCCTCTCTCTCTCTCTCTCTCTCTCTCTCTCTCTCTCACTGGCCCTCATCGATTATTGGCTGAGCAAGCCATGAGGAAGCAGGCATGGCTAATCAATCGGTCAAACCGATGGCACGTACGGGCGCCAGCAGCGCCGCTCGCATCAGAGCCCCACGGCTGGGTGGGCTGACTGTCCTCCAGCGTGGTGCGTTGCCTGCGGTCTGGCGCTCTGGCAGGACGGCGCCGGCCTTGACCAGAGCCGCTATCGCACATGCCCACATGCATCGAGAGCGCGGATCCGTGTTATTATAGTGTGGATTTTTTTATTTAGTTTTGATTTTTATATTATTTTTCAGTTTTCATTTGAAGCCCAGTTAAGTGTTCGTTAATTTTCAGTGTGGTTTTATTAGTTTTTTAAAGATATTTAGAAATATGTAAGAATTTAGTTTCACTTTAAATTTTTGTCATTTTATTTATAGAGATAGAAAAAGTCCCTGAACTATTTTATGTGTGATCTTCATTGAATCCTTCATGAATACACAGTGTACATTGTGCATTAATGTCCTCGAATGGGCAAAACATGTTGCAGGTTTTATTAATGGTCATCTAACAACAATTTATATGGGCTCCTCAACTTGCATAGGGGATATATTCTGATGAGTCCATCATAAGTGAAATATATCATAAGTTGAACATGAATGATGTTATAAGTAAGTAAATAACTACTGTCACTGAATATGTTCAAGATTCAAGATTCTTTATTCGTCACATACATAGTTATAAAAAGTATAACGTGGTGAATAGAAAATAGAAGGAATCTTAGATTGTACTATGAACAGCTGACTTTACATCGACTGTAAATGTGTTTCACATTTGACTGCAGGAGACAGCAGCATATCTAAGCTGCAGTGTGCATGGGCCGCACGCTTAATATGTAATATTTATTAATATGTACCAATATGTAAATTAATAATTATAATTACTGTCACGAAATATTGAAAAATAAAGTAAATGAATACAAGTTTTTTTTGGTTAAAACACCCGTATGATATGTTGTTAAACACTGTATGAGATGTTTACTGGAGACTGGAAGCGTGGCTGCAGGATGCTACTGTCACCCAGCATCAGTGGAAGGTATCGTACGGCATATCACAGGTCCGGGAACAGATCCGAATTTAGAACTGACTACCGAACGTGCATCGCTGTTGCACCATCATAAGTCGAAATATCGTAAAGCGAGGAGCATCTGTACTGGATTACATTTCCTTGAATGATTCCAATCGAGAAAAGATGAAGAAACCAGTACTTTAGCTAAATACTATTAAAGAGTGGTAAGGAAAAGTATTTGACATTTGTTTTCACTATGTTTCATTTAGTGTCGGCTATTTATGGAATTTTTTTATTCTTATCTATTTCAGTTTACGAAAATGTTTTCGTTTTAATTTTCGTTAACGACAATGACCCTGGTGCTGATTTAACAGAGGCGCTCGCCTCAGCGCCCCGCCGCGTCAAACTGGATCTGACAGCATGTTGATGTGGCGCCCACACCTGAGATGTCACGACGACACTCTATCTGCCCACCGACCCTAATCCCCCCGCCCGAACCTGCTTGGAAATTAAGAAGATTAAGTAAAAGAAGAGGCGCGGGTGCTGTATGTTCGGCACGGTGGTGTGTGGTGGCAGGCACACGGGGGGCCCAGGAAGATCTTCATGGCGCCTTGCGGGGGGATTATGGAGCAGTGAGACAGAAGCAGGCGGGCCGCCACTAGCAGACACGGCTAAAACGGACCCGTGAGGGCTGCAGTTACTCCAGCCCTGAAGAATGTGGGGGAGATGTCAACAGAGCAATTGGGAAGGAGTCGGTAAACTGATCTTGAGGTTTCATTGGGGAGCCTCATCCAAAAGAAACCCAGATTTAATATTTATTGAGCCTGACTGCATGGATCGTCCCTGTGCCTCTGTTCGTCTCTCTAAGGGGCATTAAAACTTCCTTGCTAATTCACATTGCTCCGGGAATCTCCTTAAATTTCAGAAGCATACAGAAAACCACTGAGATAAAGCATACATGTTTTCACTGAAGGATACCACAGAGACACTACTACATAATACGGGGGTACTTCGTTCGGAAAGGCGTCAGACCTAAGGGTTAGTGGCTTTAGCTCAGCCCCTTTTGGGGGGGGGGGTGTGGCCTCATCACAGGGGTGGGCATGAGCAGCATCTTGGTATGGCCAGTCTTGGTTTCAAACCAGTGATGACTGGGCTATCGGTAGCGGAACACCCTCCTCCAGTAAATGGGGGGGGTCCTCTATATCTGCCCCCAGCCCTTTCACCAGTGGAAGACTGACCCGTCCTGCAGAATACTCCCCCAGTGTGATGCTCCATTACACTCATCAGGTTCTTCTCGGCTGCCCTGAAGGGTCCAGCGGTTTGGTCGTCACTGTATTATGCACAACGAGATCACACTGCTGGAGTTCCAAGGCTGACACGGTACAATTTTTTCTGTGGGACCCCTGGTGTGATTGGCCTGGGGTCTACCCCTCCCCCCCCCCCTTCACCAAAGCAGACATGTGCTCTTCCCCGTAAACGTCGTACTTGAGCGGCACTGCCGCATCACCCAGTGACCGTGTCCTTACTTTGTGTCACTGGATGGCACAGAGTCCCTGATGTCTCCCCTCTATTCCGTCCTTCCGGTAGGATGTGCTGGGTCCATCACGTCACCGGCGTTTGGGTCTACCCACTGCTGGACCGCATCGGCCCCCTCGCCAAGGTCACCTTCTTCTCCTCCGTGACTGCCTTGATTAGCATCTTCTATGTCCTCGGGGAGGTCCTCAACAGTTACATCTGGGACTCCTGGAGATGTAAGCCTTCACGCCTGTCACAGGGGGTTATGTTGGGGGGGCCAAATCCACCTTGTGTCCTGTGGACCTACACCTTTGCTCCCTCCCAGCTCCCAACAAAAATATGGCTTGTCTGAGGGTCCCTGTGGAGTGGGTTGAGAAATACTGCTGTCGAGTGAACTATAGTTATCAGTAGGCAGACTCTTTCATTGTTTTAAAGGTTTGAAGGCATAGAGCTACTGATTGGGTTGGATAACAGATACTGTTCCCTCTCCCACCTGCTTGAGGCCGACCCACAAATCACTGGAAACTGGCGAGCAGTTACTTCACTGTCCTGTCTGGTGATTCAATCAGTTCCACTCGAGTTTCAGCTCACAGCGTTAGCTCATTCTGAGGACGCGAAGGGCAATCCGTTGTCATCGATTATAAAATATTGAGCTGAACAGCAAAAGCTTTGTGGGGGAGGGGGGGGTCTCATTTGTGTCAGTTGGGCTATCCAAGAATATGTGTAATAAACTGGAATTATTTTAGCTTAGAGATATATTGAGGCTTTGTCGGGCAAATTTGGTAAAACTATGATTTTTCAGATCATAGGCATGCCTTGGCTTTTCCCTTAAGGGTGCAAGATGAGAGAACCCAACCAGCCATTCAGCCAGATAAATAAATTTGCAGCAAATATTAACAACATAATCATCATTTTACATTGATATGACTAACATACGTCACAGTTTTACATATAACATTTTATTGAGCTTAATATGTTCAAATTGCATTTCCCCCCCCTCCCCCGCGCACCCCCAGTAAACCCCAGCCTTCAGATCATGAGACATCGTATCCAAGCAAAATCTCTTTTTGAGTGCAGCCTGGATAATGAGCTTCTTTGAACGCGACCTTGAGATGTATTCCCACTTTGTTGTGTTGTGCAGATGCTGTGGACTCAGAGAAACCCAAAGCAGACTGATACCGGGACCGAAGGATTAAAAAGCCAGCGTCTGACCCCATTAACCCCCCCCTCCCCACCCCCCCACCCCCAAAGAAAACAAAAGCTCTGGAGATGTAGAATTGACTCTATCCACAA